>NLAD01000773.1:0-176256 GCA_002370245.1 Metschnikowia sp. 04-226.1
ATTGGAGGGAGTCAATCCAAGTACTCAATCAACTAATGAATTGAAGGAATCGAACGAGTAATTGGTTGATGGAATTGACTGGTTATCTGATTCGATTGAATGATTCCAATGAATATTATTAGATCGATTTTTGATGTTCTTCAATACCAAGGTTGTTTTGTTGATATTGGATGGAGAATAAGAAAGTGGTGTTACAAGCAAATGTTACACATACATCTGTGAGCAGAAGTACAGAGCCCAGCACCGGTCGCAATATTTACGACTCACGTGCTTCGCTAAAGTGTGCAACATCCAGTTTAGAAACTAAAGTTTTTGAAATCAATACACGGCAAGAGTAAATCTTTTCTTACAAATAAGGCCTATGTATTTTCGAGTTGAACCAAAGAGTATATTCACTGACACCCTGTACTCATCTCACTTTCAGCACATATAGCGAGAAATTTGAGTCAACAATTCTCCATGCTCCATTATGAAAGTTCAGATTCCAAGAACTAACAGAAAGAGTGCTCCGAAAATTAGACGATATATTCAAACGAGAACAGAAGGACTTTTCATTGGGCCCCAGACCAAGAGGGCGCCTTCGCGCGCACTAAATAACAATTACTTTCTCGGCCGCGAGATTGTGTGCTATTCTCGAGAAATCACCAATTGAACTAGACCCTTTTGTACGTCAGGTGACCTCTAAATGCCCGTATGTTTTTAAAATTTCACATCAGCCAACTCACGGGCTCGGTAGATATACCTCAAATCTGAAGTGCATTCAATGCAGTGTAAGGCTATGTGAAGAAATGTGGAGGTGCCACTTTGGCTGCGAAAAATGGCTTGAGTCGCTTTGAGAGTTGATCTAGGAACTCTGAATTCAAAATTGAGGAAAGTTGACCATTGTATAAAACTTGATAATAAAACAAATCCAGGCTCGTGTTTGTTTCTAAAGAATGCTTATGACTTATATTTCGTGTAATTGCGATTTGAAGTTTTCCACTTGCGCTTCGTTTCATTCTTCTCAAGGTCACATGCTCCACTACTAATATGCTCAATCTTTAGTGCAACCAGTACTTGCTCATATAATACATGATTTGACTTCCTCCGTATAAATGTCTTTTTATCTACTTACTGTATCTACTTACTGTATATAATCATTGTATTCACTTTAAATGGCTAATGCCATTGTGACATAGATGCTTTAGCTTGTCCTACCCATTCTTATACTAAAACTATTGACTATAGCTATTGTCTAATTACTCTAAAGATAGGGCCATGGTAGCATTGGAGATTGAGCTTTAGAGTTATGCCCTTCGGAATGCGGCCGGCATAGACCACCTCTGGAGTCTCTGAAAGTGCACCAAATAAATTAATTAAAAATCCGTTATTGTAATTCAGAAATCTCCAGCATGTTCAAGAACACACTTATAAGAGTTTTTAGCCATAAATAGGTGCTTTGCATTGAGCGTCTTTACCCTGGGGTATTCTGGTGCACGGATTTGACGCGACCCAAAATGCCCCAATTCCAGGCTCTTGGCCATCCAACAAAGAAGTCTAATCTCTAGAGACAATAGCACCAAAATACATACTAGTTCCTGGACGCAGCTTGAGGCGTCAGCTGAAAGATACTCTAGCTACTTAAATTAAAATAAAGTTGGAAATCATGATACTCCTGCATATAAGCGTTGGATGTAGTTAGATTTTCATTGAAGTCTGACCTTCTGAAAAAAGACATGTACGGAGAACCTTTTCTTTTCTTACTGTATGTTTTAGATGGAGAGTCGTCTGCTATATTTGGAGAAGCAGAAGGGATTGAGTTCCTTTTGACCAATAAGTGGCTGACATGTTCAGCATATCCTACTGGAGCCACAAAGACTAATAATGAGACTAACAAGAAACCCACATTAAAGCTAAGACTTATTCCAAGCTAAAATAGGTACTTGATAAAATTTTGGGTTCATATCCAAGATTAGGACTGAGACTGGGATACAGGAATTGAACATTCCTTCCATCCATTGAATACGTGATGCTATGAGTATCACTAGCGATACTCACTGCTTTAAAAAAATAAGATTGATTACCTTTTCAGCTTACTAATTAAAGCTCCTAGAGTCTAACATAAAACATCGAGAATAGAACACCAGAACAGGCTAATACTTGGCTCAATCTTTATTTGAATATGCTTCTTAATACTTAAAATCTGTTTAAATATACCATCATAGTCTTAAACTTCATTCTATTACTCCACAATGTAATATTGACGATTAATGCATCGAATTATAGATGGCCTCAGTAACTAATGCTACTCTACAGCACTATAATAATTTACTATTCTACTCGATTTTTGTTCTGCTTACCATCAGAAACTATCAATGGCTACCGTAGATTTGCTAGCGAACAGTTACATGTAGTTGGCGACTTGGTCAATGTGACTTTGTCATCCAATACATGATCTTACACCCACTGAAGCTAATATTGCCCTATGCATTGCTAAAAGGTCAATACAGCTTGGATGGTGCTATATACTGGAACTAGTAACTACTCCAAAATTAAACAGGCTCAAAGGCTAGGCATATTGGCTTACACCAAGAAAGTAATGATCAAGAGTTACTCACAACTGACTTATCTTTAATCCGAGTTGTTTATTAATAAAATAATTGATGCCATTAATACTTTTGCATCACTCGAGGCCAAGCCTTAGAGCCGTTTGCAAATTTAATCCTAAAATTAATGAATGCTCGTTTCATCCCCAAGTTTCATAGAGTTCGTTACTAATACTCCACAATCCCACATTCAAGGGTCGTTTCTCACATTCACAATCTCACAGAACGCAAGGAGTATACTTTTCCAAGCATTCATCAATAATGGGTTCCAACCTGCTCCCGACTCCTTTCTTGTTTGCACTAATCAAATCTGTTTTCAGTCTGGACAGAGCTTCCAAGCGTCCACAAAGCGTTTCTTTTTACTACTTCCACAATTCCATATTTCCCCTGTTAGTAAGTATTACTAGTACGAATCTCTTCATCATGCTCTGCATTATTCCTTTCTTGGTTGCCTTTCCCAGACCTTGTCTTTCTGCCCCAGAGGGTCACTCTTCGAAAAGATTTTCATGGAGATAAAGTCTTCTATCTTTGGAGGGCTGAATAGCAAGGTCTAGGTTGAGATTATTTGAAGGAGAGATGGGTGGTTGTGCACGCTCTCAATCCATTCATTCTTGTGTGTGTGTGTGTGTGTGTGTGTGTCACAATCCATCTGGACTTGTGCTTTTGTAGGACACGACACTTGTCTCAAAATTTCCACAGGTCTTTTGCTTTTTACCGTGCTCCAGATGTGGATCCACCGTATCTTGATCAGTCATGGAGGAAGGGCACTCTCATGATCACAGAGCACAATGCATTTGAGACTTAATTGATGTGATAGACGTACCATTTAGTTAATTTCGTCCCCTAGGGGCATCTCCAGTGAGGATAAGAAGGATGTTCACATTTCTTGGAGCTTTGTCTCTTTTGCTTTTTTGCTTAGGTATAGAGATTTAGAGAATAAAAAGATGTTGTAGAAGGTGCAAAATTTATGGGAATTGCCCAGTTTAAATAGTTCGCATTACCACAATGGCTGCGAATTATTATATGCTCAGAGTTTTGGTATGCCGCACAATATTACAATTTCTGTATGCTACACAGTCAAAATATTTCTGTATGCTGCACAATAATAAAGTTACACATCGGTTAATTTTGTCTGAAGTATAACAGTGGGAGGCACAATATGCATAAAAATTCTAGTCGACCATCTGTATGCAGGAAATACAATGCTCTTGCCTTCTAATTTGAAGTCAGAAGTTGTAAGACATATATGTTTGTAGTTATATATAAGAGTTAATGTTCTCTTTAATCTGGATTGAAACTCTTTTGAAGATTGCAAAATAACGATTTTTGGCTGGACCTTGTGGCTAGCCACTCAATGAAAGAATATGGAGATTAATTTTGGGGTGATGGAGTGTGGTATTCAATGTTATCCCTAGATGAATAGTAGGAAATATTAAATAGCTCTTGTATGAAGTATATTTGTTTTTTAATTTCTGGTAAATTTGCATGCAGTTACCATGTCTGTTAAAGAGATCAGGTTCTACCATGAGATTCATAAGACACCTCCACATACCCCTTTAGTATCTTTGTGAAACTTAGTTACACTTCAGAAAGTATGGCCGTTTTACCCTACTTGAGAATAATTTCCATTATAAATAATAATTACACGTACTACTCTTTAGTGACCAATAAAGTTGTATCTACCAACCCGTATATAGAAATAAACAGCCAGAAGCAAGCCACTTTAGCCGAGTCATGATTACCCATTTTGGTAGCTTTGGATTATCTTCTAATGAATATAACGATTTTGAACTGGTGAAGTATAAGACGTTTCAAATCTATCACGTACCTCGTATGGTATAGGATAAATCCACATTCTCTTAGTCTCTAGTCAGCACCGGCTAGACGACCTCAAGTAATTAGAAATAATTTACTGCTAGCAACGTATTAATCATTGATCTGAATTTCTGCAGATGCAGTATCTAAACACGTTTCAAGAACACCATGGTGCTAGATGAGTCACAACCTGAAAAAGAGATTGCCACCACCACCATCAAAACCTAGTTCAAACCAAGGATATTGTGGAAATGTGATGTCCAGAATTTGCGATATATTTATATTCAAGACTTTTAATTTTTTTTATTACTCATTTATTTTTGCTATTCGCTTTTTTTTTACTTTGAGAAAGATTCAAAAACCTGTATTGCGCACTTCGAACCAATTTCACACTGAAGAAAACATTTGAAAGATAAAAAACTTCTGCAAGCACATACATGAATTTTAAAACATAACCAAAGGAAATTGTATTTCATATGTTCAAAAAAAAAAAGGCTACCCTTGAATTACAATCGCATTAAGTAGTATTTTCCTGTTCATTAGCAGTTTTCTTGATACTGTTAATATGTACTATGTGAACTATACATTGGAAAAAATATTTTTACCTCATCAATTTCATTTCTTTCGATAGGTAAGAAAATACCTATAGGCCTAACGACTACTACACACATCTGATGGCTGTATATATGTGACTGTATAAGAGACGACTGTATTTGAGGACTGCATATTTATGAAATAATGAAATCTTTTTCTCTCTTAGATTCTACCTACCATGGGCTCTTCATGGATTTCTTTATGGAGGTCCTGAGACCTGATGTGCTTTGAAATGAAATCACCACTGGTATCCTGCATATAGCACAACATACTCGTTCGAACTCATATATAAAAGTTAATTTGGCAGTTTCAAAATATTTTAACCCACAGCCCTCCCTTCATCAAGTTTTCATAACTTCATAAGAACTCTCTTAGTCTCTTTTTAAGTTCCTCTTTCCTGATTGGGCCGCGCTCCTGCATACATCCACATTACATCTCCACTCATCACTACTGAGAAACACCCATGACTCTAGCACACGACTTCTTGCCCCGAGACGACCTTAGTGAAGCGCTATATATCAATCGGAAGCTCGATTCCGAATACACGTTCCACGGGCCGCAGGACGAGCCCAGTCAAGACTCCGTTTCGGATACTCCTCATAGCCTCATTGGCCCCGACCTGCATGCTACTCCAGACCCAGCTCCAACTACATCCCCAACCAAACGCCCCAGCGCTAAATGGCGCCTACGGAAGGTTCTAGCTGGTGCTCATCAAGGCTGGGTGCGCAGTTTATGCGTTGATCCTGTGACCAACGAGTGGTTTGTCTCTGGGCTGGCCGATGCACAAATTAAAGTGTGGGATCTTGCTTCGTGCCAACTCAAGGCCACTTTGCCGGGCCATATAATGGCAGTCCGTTCATTGGCAATCTCTCTAAAAAACCCCTACCTTTTTTCCGGCTCTGAGGACAAAACGCTTCGGTGCTGGGACTTGGAGCGCACCAATGCTCCGGCTGGGTGCCAGATCCGCAACTACCATGGCCATGTTGGAGGAGTATACGCACTAGCACTTCACCCCGAGCTCGATATACTTTTCAGTGGTGGCCGGGACTCGGCTATTCGAGTGTGGGATATCAGGAGCAAGGCCCAGGTCATGGTGCTCACAGGCCATACTAATGACATCACCAGTTTGGTGACGCAGACGGGAGATCCGCAGGTCTGTTCTTCTTCCATGGACGGAACAGTGCGTCTATGGGATATCCGGATGCAACGGTGCCATTTGACCCTTACTCAGCATACCAAGAGCGTGCGGCTGATGCAGCTCCACCCTACGGAATCCACATTGGTCTCCGCAGACTCCACCGGGG
Source organism: Metschnikowia sp. 04-226.1 (assembly GCA_002370245.1). Lineage (NCBI taxonomy): Eukaryota > Fungi > Ascomycota > Pichiomycetes > Serinales > Metschnikowiaceae > Metschnikowia > Metschnikowia sp. 04-226.1. The sequence continues at coordinate 6,299 of NLAD01000773.1, forward strand.
GAATCAAGCAGTGGGTGCTTCCGCAAGGGGCGCTTTTAAATGCATTTGGGCCATCGAACCATCCTTTAGATCCGGCATATGACGCCAATATCATCAATACGCTCTCGATTAATCCGGCCACGAACGAGTTGTTTGCAGGATTCGATGATGGCCGCATGCATTTCTACGACTATGAAACGGCTGAGCTCTTGCAGCAAACAAAAACCCTGGCCTCTGAGGGAACTTCCAGTGCCAAGATCTACGCCTCTGTGTTTGATAATCTGGGGATGCGTCTTATAACTGGAGAAAACGACAAGAGCATCAAAGTCTGGGGTGCAGAGTAGTCAGGATGAAGAGGACTGTTACCTACAGTCATGATTACTAGAGCTCATTAAGAGTGTTTCTATATAAGGATACTGGACAAAAATGAAGCACAGAAGACAGTTTATGCTATTTCCAAACAATAACGGTACACGACTTTTCTACTAACGTTAGTGACACAAGAATTAAGAGTAAAATCATAAACTTAATTTTTTACGAACACCAACAAGCACCATGATATAAATGATTGCGAATACTGATGGTTGCACGTCTGCTCCATGCCTCGTTACTGGAATAAATGTGATCTGGAACTGGCAAATTCCAACCTTACCAACACTTTCCGTGGCTTGCATAAATCATTTTTAGTTATTAACGTTTTAATTAACTCCATTTCTGGGATTTACAAATTGAGTACTCAAATGGCCATTCCGTTGACTCCAAGATTTATTGCAGTGGGTAGTTCATTTCATAGGAACTTCTAGTTATTCCTTGAAACTGAATAAAAGTAACGACTCTTTTTGACGGCTCGATAATGTTCGTTATGATTGGCTACTCATGGAATTACTCATGGTTTATCAGAATTGACATCCAAGTCATATGTGTAGGATAGAGGCCTACCATGGTTTCAACGGGTAACGGGGAATAAGGGTTCGATTCCGGAGAGGGAGCCTGAGAAACGGCTACCACATCCAAGGAAGGCAGCAGGCGCGCAAATTACCCAATCCCAATACGGGGAGGTAGTGACAATAAATAACGATACAGGGCCTTTTGGTCTTGTAATTGGAATGAGTACACTTTAAATACCTTAACGAGGAACAATTAGTAATGGCACCTAGTCCATTTGCAGCCAGCTGGCACGTGACACGAGTATTCAAAGTGTCATATATCAGAAAGCCAAGACCTGAAAAGATGAAAGACCCGAAACAATTAAAAATGCCAGAAAAATAGATTAATATGAGATTAATGTGAGTACATCTTGCTTGAGTGGTTATGATACTGCGTTCTGGACACAAAAATCCAATACCCCAAGATAAGTTCAATTACTACAAGAATCAGATGGGCTTTTATTTAATTGAGCCACAGTTGCTTAATCTTAGTAAATATGAAGTGGTGGTCAGGAGTTGTTTAAGCTCACCACATTATGTAGATGCACACCCGTGCACCAGGCAAAATTTAAATGATATCATGCAGGAACACACCTGTGCATCATGCATATTGAAGATTAGCTATCACCCGTGCACCACACAACATCGTCCAAATCAATCAATTTCACCGGTACACACTTTGGTGTATCGGGCTAGTATAACTCCTTATATGCGAGAGTTCGATCCTCGAACTTGCCGCTTTACCCGGGAGTTTTTCCGAAAGGTTTCTCCCGCACTATACTTTGGAGGATCTCTTATCGTATCTTAACCTATATATGTCATTATTCATCAATACACAAAGATCATCCAAAACAAATGTAGAACTTGACTTCATTGAGAAATGGTTTCGAACGACCCAAAAATCTGAAACACCTCCTCACGTCGCATTAATACATATGTCCCACTTGCTTGAAACGATAACAATGCGACCATGCATCTCTTCTGGAACAGCCTAATACACTGTATTACCCAATTGGGCAATTGATTACTTAATTCGGGACTTGCATATGTATTGAAGCGTCAGAATTTACAGGAAAGTCTGTGCCTATCATCAATATTCTGCAGTCCTGCATATAAGCATACCCATAAGTGTTCTCCTCTATTAAATGTATTACATTCGCAGCAAGATATAATGATATACAGGAATATAACTAAAAGGAACTGATTAAGTAATTACTGTTTAACTCTTTTTTTAGTGCTTGGGTATTTGGTGGTGGACAGAGGCTATTTGGATTCTGCATATAAGCCACTAAACCTGTACATCCCACTATTCGCTCGCTTGCTTCAACCAACTACCTCACTACACTCCCCAGCATCAGTGACGACGCCAGAAAAAGCGAGCCCAACGCCAGTGGCTCGGGCTAACGGGTGCAGTTTAGTTCGCCGCCCGGACCCCTCTCGCCCGACGAAATCCAGGGTCAAAACTATACACTACTAACACTACTATACACTACTAACACTACTATACACTACTAACACTACTATACACTACTAACACTACTATACACTACTATACAATGGTTATAGATACCTTATAGTACATAAGAAAATAAAAGAGTACATAAGAATCTAGTAGGTCGAGGCTGGGCTGTTGGAATTGCTTTAGTCTTAGGCCGGTACTGACTTGTTCCTTCCATAGCCAGCCATAGTCTATATTACTCTCTCTCGTGGCTGCTTACTTTCATGTACAAGGCCCATTCTCAACTAATATGATCATTCACTACTTATGGCCATGGCAATTGGTTATCGGAATATAAATGATGGTGATCAGTTCATATGATTGACTATTCAATGATCTCCACAAATATACAGGTCTCGAATAACCCTTTACAATATATAATTCTCCTACAATTAGACTACACCAATCACCTTTTAGACCGATTGCATAGATTACATGGATTATTGGGGTTGTGGTATAGTAGAGTATAGTATATTATAGTGTAGTATGAGCGGATTGATGCATGAAGGCGGACTACCAGCCGAACCGTAACTGGTTAGCGGTGAACGATGGTGGTGTCCAGTGCAAGCGGTCAAATTCAAGCTCGTGCTTCTTCTTGTCCTTGATTTTCTTGACCATTTTGTCGTACAAGGCCATAATCTGGTCTGTGATCACGATGATGTGCTGTCCCCGATAATACTTGATGATCTGGAGCGTGGACAACGTATGTAGCACATCCGTGGTGGTCATGTACAAGCTGTTGGAGATCTCCTCGATGGTAATCTCCAGAGGCCCGCTGGCACTGCGAGGTGGTGGCGGCAGCAAGTCCAGGTTCTCCTTGTCCTCGTGGAAAATGTTGTTTTTCTTCCACAAGTGGGGATTTGCCCGCTCCACCAAGAGCTTCACCAACACATCCGTCCAGTATGCTCTATAGGAAAGAAGTCCCAAATCCGATAAGGGTTTTTCAGGGGATCCGTTTTTCTTCTCAATGCGCAGGAGCATATATGAGAACTGGATGAGGATCTTACCGTAACCCATTTTCTGGTAGCACGGAAGTGTCATGATACATGCCACGTTGTAGCCATCTGCAGACTCCTTTTCCTTGGAAAAGTACCCCACCACATGATGTCCCTGGTCCGAACGTTTGGTCATAATATAGAACAAAAAGGGGTCCACATCATAGTATAACGTTTTGTGGTCCAAAAAAAGCTTGGAGAGCAAACACAAGTTGCGGCACCACGTGCGCTGCTTACGGCCATCGATTTCCCAAAAGCTGACCTTATCGTCACGGTAAATTTCATTGCCGGGTGGATGTTTCATGGAACACTTGGCCCGGTGCCTCTCGAACTGCTTGCGGGATGAGAAATACGCAAGCGTGAAGTCACACACGTAGATCTCGTCTTCTTCAGTAAGCTCAATGGGGTATGGCGAAAAGTACCAGGGTTCAATGATAAATTGACCCAAAATCACTGAGGATAAGTTCCGCACACGGGCCACTTCCGAGTGGTTCTGGATCATGGACCCACTGGTCCGGAGCTTTTTGATCTCGTCTTCTCGAGACACTTCTTCTCCGGGCCGCTTGAGACCCTGCACATTAAGGTTATCGAGGTCCATTTCGTCTCCTGGGGTGGCATCTTTTCCCTGCTGTTTCAGGGTCAGACCCAGAGTCTGTTTCAGACTCAGAGCCTGTTTCAGATTCAGGTCGCCTTGTTTCAGATTCAGTTGTTTCAGTGTCAGCAGTTTCAGTTGTTTCAGCTTCAGCTTCACTGGCTTCTTCTCCTCCGTGTTTTCCTGTGGGTAGATCAACTCGCGGCTGAAATCGATCCGGTCGCCGGCGATCCACTCATCCAAACGCTTGTTGTAGTCTTCATAATGAACATAAAACCGCTTCTGCCCTTTCTTCATGTGCTCCTGCAAGATCTCCGCCAATCGGTGCTTGTCCTCCTTGAGCACGTATACTTTGCATCCGGGCACAATATCCTCCACGGTGAATCCCTGCTTAATGTTGGTAGCCTCTACGAGGTTGATGGGGTCGCTTGTAATCCGGAGAGGCGTTTTGGAGTCTATGACGTCCGAAGTCATCCGGCACTAATACTGGTCTGAGCGCTATCTGGGGGAGTCCTTCTGTGGAGTTGTTTCGTGTTGGTGATGTCGCATAAAATAAACGGTGTGCATACAGGGGAGCTATATACAGGAACCTGGGCAGTTTGCTGAATTAATAACGGAATGTATGTTATTTACGAGTTGTACTAATGACTGATGTATTATTTGGGCTTGTTGTAGTGTAAGCCTTTGGAGAAGGGTTTGGGTGGATTGGAGGGTGGGTATATGCAGGAACGCCATATTAAGAAGAAGGTCAAGCCGAACCACAACTATTGAAAACATATTAGACATTAAACAAGACATCACAAAAATTGTGAATGTAGTATCAGAAAATTAAGAAACAGAGAATTTAAAAACTGGCAAGTAAAAAAGTCTTCGAAGTACCTGCATGTTAGCGACCAGCTGAAGCTTGAACACTACAACACGTCCTCCGAGCTCAGCCTCTTGGCCCATCCTTTCAAATTCTGCGTCAATCAATTATGCGTTCATATTGGGAAATTGCGTCTTGTATATTTTGATTGGTTTTTCCGGGTGAGAAGTATTCCAATGCACTGTTGAATTTTTCTCTTGATCCTCCAGCTTATAGGAAGGAACTATCAACGACTCCCAGACACCATATTTTTTTTCAGACGCCATTCTATCAATGGTTTGGGCGTTTTTAGTAAAGAGCTTCAAAACATTACAGAAGATTCAAAACGACACAGAAGAAGATTCCTCTATCGCTGACTCGATTTCGTTCCTGTATCAACATATATCCAAAAAACTCAGATACTCTATTCCTTCCCATTAACTTCTCGTCTAATACCCTGTATTCTATAATGAGCTTTCCAAACTCTATTCGAAGACTTGCGATGAGTGTTTCACTGACTATTTACTTGGATCAATGTTCGCCTAAAGAAGCTCCCATTCATGAGAATCCAGGCTTTTGCGTTCAACATTCTCGTTTGTATTTGATTACCTCACTTCCAGGCAAGTTTTTCGTTTATCGGAATAAAGCGTTTTCAGAATATCTCCTCTAACACTACTTACCTCCACGACTCCCACATAATTGCAATACTTATTGCAAAGTGTTTTTGAAATACTTAAATATAAGAAATCAAGAACAAAGTAGAAGTAAGCAAGTAGGCAAGGAAGTAAGTACTAGAAGTGGTAGAAAATAAAAAAAGTCGATAATGAATTAAGAGCGGGAAGGGCTGCCTTTAATATTCTTACCGTTGAGGGGTTGCCATCCCTTATTTGCTTGCGCACGAGCGTCGAGCGCCATGTTTCAGATTTAGCAGCCACCTGCGAACACAAAGATAGGAACATGTATAAATAGAAGGATTTTCCACTTAAATGCACGTAGAAAATTACTTTTTTCGTTCTTAGCTTGTCCTTTTTTTTATTTACTCAGTAGAGAATCCCTTGATCATAAATTGTCAGAAAATCCCATATTATTTTGACTCCCACATTTAAATTGGTTCCCTGGGCATAGCTGAAATGGGGTCTGGGGGACTGCACATAATTCATGTTGTTAGATTCCAGATCATAAGGCTTCAAGATAATCCATTTTAGGTCTCGGCTTGAAACCTAGTCTCTCCAACTCTTCAAAGAGCCATTTTCCTGCACAAGCAGTGGAGCCACTACCAAGTATCCCACATTGGAGGTGCTAAAGTCCACTATGAACTTAAACAAACGGAACTTCAAGTCCATGACAGCATGTTCTCTTTCAGAAAGGGATGCCGTACTAAGCGTCTTGACCAATTCAGGAAGATCGGGGATCAAGTTCCGCTCAAGACATGCCAATACACACTCCAGAGGATTCAAGTCCCAAACATTACCGTCGCCGTTGAGTCCGCTCAAGAAATAATTGTCCACACACAAGTAGTTGAAATAATCCTGAAGCCGATTACGAAGCACACTTTCCGGGTAGAGGAAGTTGGGCACATACTTGGACTTGAGCCTGAGTGTTGTACACAAGAGAGTTAGATGGAAGGCAGGGATACTGTATGCAGTGCGGACGACATAGTCATCTTTGGGGATTTCCAAGTCGAGAGCAGTCAATTTGTCGATATTCTTCTTGGGCCTGATTCGTGGTAGGAGTGATGGAAGTACGCAAGTGGAAGGAGTAATTTCCGGGAAAACATAGCATAGAACGGGGGTCATTTCCATGAATATGGTGAAGATCACCGCAAAGCCAGGGATTTTGATGAAGTCTCCCGGTGTGCGTCGAAGCAATTGGTAAGTTTCCCTGGAAATTCCAAAAAGACCTGTTTGAGTAGAACCAAGAACCACATTTTCATTTTGTGGGGGACCTTTCGGAACCACATTGTCACTCTGTTGAGGGTCTTTCCGAATAACAAAATTCTCCTCGACATTTTTCCCACTCTTATCCTCTACCAAACTCATATAAATGCTTTGGGCCATGGATTTGGTGAGGACCCTGAAATTGGGGATGCGGACGGCGGTTTCTTTGCCGTTTTTATCCAAGAAACGCTCTAGAGCAAGCTCTGAACGCACCATACGACGGGTCTTCCATTGGTTTTGCCACACCACAGAGACACCGTGCTTATAGAAACGGAGCAATTCCTTTGCATATGCCACCGATTGCTTAGTCTTGATTGTAAGCAGCAGCAGGCCCTCGTTTTCGGCGCTGACCTGCAGATATATGACTTCTTTGGAGGAGATATCGAGGGGCAATGTGGACACGCTGTTGATAGAGTTATGGGGAGACGGCCTCTTCCAGAGGGCCTGCATAAGCGGCGACCCTTTGGTCTGGGCCATGAAAGCACTACGCAGACTGCCAAAGGAAAAGAACGACATGGTGGTGGATGCAGGTAATGAGCATGAGAAAATGAGTGTTGGCACTTTTCAAATACACCCCATTGTCTATTAACTATTGGCACTCCACTGACACCGAGCCATTTTGAGTCTTTGAAATTGACTCAATTCAAGTGTTGACAAATGTTACTGTTTGAGATTTCGGAATGTTACATTTTGATCAATTAAATTTATTAGCCCCTGTATACAGCCCCGCTCTGCTACATACCTGGGCCTACATATAGCTCGCGGAGTATCTCTCACTCTTCTTATGCTTTCAGAAAAGTGCATTGTGCTGCAAAAAGATCTTGAGGTTTGGATTGAGCTGAAGACTCTTCAGGACCTTCTCTCGTTCATTCAAGCGCTCCAGCAGGCTGTGGTTGGCCTCCCCAACGATGCAACCGTTGCAGATAGTCAGGTGATCAGCCAACTCCATGAGCTTTTGGACTCTGTGGATGCATGCGTGGACCGTAACCCGGTGGTAAAGGATAAGGACGTGTCCAGGTTTGGAAAAGTGGAGTTCCGAGACTTTTACGATGACCTCAAAAGCATTCAAATCGATATCAAGAAGGAGGACGGTAGCCAGGTGGCCAACGACGATTTCTCCGAGCTCCATTACTATTTCCAAGAGTCGTGGGGTAACCGGACCCGTCTTGACTACGGTTCAGGTCACGAGCTCAACTTTATCCTTTTTCTTTACGGACTCGGCCAGATGGGTATCTTGGAGCCGGCCCACTATGCAGGCCTGGTGCTCCGGATCTTCAACCGGTACATGATGATCATGAGGCGGTTGCAGAAAGCATACTGGTTGGAGCCTGCAGGCAGTCACGGAGTGTGGGGTCTTGATGACTACCATTTTTTGCCCTTTCTCTTTGGGGCTGCGCAGTTGGCGTTGCATCCCCACTTGAAGCCCAAGCTGATTCATAATCGGGAATTGGTGGATCTGCTCTGGAAGCAGTACATGTACTTTGAGTGCATCCAATTCATCAACTCGATTAAATCGGTGCCTGGCGAGGATAAGGGCCGCACGGGGGTTAGTTTGCGGTGGCATTCGCCGATGTTGGATGATATTTCCGCTGCAAAGTCTTGGAGCAAGATTTCCGATGGCATGGTCAAGATGTACAAAGCCGAGGTGCTCAGCAAGCTTCCTATTGTTCAGCACATTCGGTTCGGCAGCTTGCTTGTTGCGCCGGCAAACATATCTACATTGGGCGAGGCCGAGGAAAATGACTGTGGCCATTCTCATGCAAAAGAGGCCATCAATACTTGGGGAGACTGTTGTGGAATCAAAGTGCCCAGCGCCATAGCCGCATCCCAAATGAACAAGCGAGTTCCATTTGATTAAGTGACTGGTCTTTATCTGGCCAACAGTCCATTGCAAGATAAAGGCAAATAATGGAGGTTGAAAAATGGAGGTTGGTAGAGTCAAGGTTGAATTAATAAAGTTTGGAGTTTACTGGTTGGAACCACTGGTTGGAATGGTCGACTGGTTGGAATCATTTACTGGTTCAGAAGAACCTAGGGGCTTTTTATGTCTACAGTTGTCTTCACTATAGTTGTCTTCATTATAATTGTCTTCACTACAGTTGTCTTCATCTACAGTTTGTTTGGTCTCAAATGTCTTAGGTGGCGAGATGTGCTCAAGAGGATTGAGCCAATCCATTGACTATGAACTGGGGATTATATGAATTGGGATGAAATAATACAACTGCAGTCTCAGTGATTTAACGAAGAGTTAAAAGATCAGACAGCAGACATTAGGAGTTGATCCAGAATTCCAAAGGTGTTCAGAATTCTTCCACAAACCTTCCGAACGAAGTCAATTATCTGTTTCGAACGTATTCCAGAATTATAGAAGTTACTCCAAACCCCGCTTTCTTATCAGAGTTGAGAGTTTCCCAACTATTTCCAAAAACTTTTTAAAGTTCCCGGCGTTCTGAAGTTGTTCCTTATGTCCTCCAACAGGTACTCAAAGTTTTTCCATGAGCCATAAGCGTCAGTGTTAGGTTGTTCCTCAAGCTATTCCCAATCTATTCCTGAGTTATCAGGAGTTATCTGAGGTGTACCAAAGTCCAATGTAATCCAAAGTCCAAAGTCCAATCTATTTCAAAGTCCGAAGTGCTCCAGATCCCAAGTATTGAGGTGTTCTAGGATTTTTCAAACCATTTAAAACCCACCGAGGCTATTTGGAGTGACTCTTGGACTTACTCAGTCCCCAATCAACGTATTCATCTTCCGCTTTTATAGATCATCCAGTAATTTTAGGAAGCTCGGAAAAGTCCGTTTTTAAAGGCTGATCACTCGGTGTAGCCGATACTCGTGGCTATAAGCACGTTCCGTGGGACCTGGCCTGGAAATGGCAACAACAACGACATCTTCTTTTTCGTGTCATCGACCTTGGAGATATGGGCATAGCCCAAAACACTGCCGTTGAGCAAATCACGGGCTGATAACCGGGTGTGGGCCTGCACGGGCACGTGAGTGATGGCAAGGATGGAATTCTCCAAGTTGGAGCTGTTGGGGTCTTCGAGCCGCACAAAGTACTTGTCCAAAGAGTTTTCTTCCTTCTTGTCGTCCAGCTCCGACGTTTCTTCAGCCGTGTACAGGTCTCCAGCAGGCAAAAAGGCCATCTGCAGGGTGTACTCCAGGAATTTGACGGGTTTGTAGATCACGTGACTCTCCAAATCCACCTCCGTCTTGTATGGCGACAACCGCGTTTTGTAATTACCATTAAAGTACTCCTTGATAGTGTCTTCTTGGGCTTTTCGAATGAACGATTCGTCCACTTCGGCCACGGCACTGTTACGGTCTACCTTGACGATGGAAAGTGTTTCCTTGGCCACTTTGTGCAGGAACTTGCGCTTGAGGTCCACGGTGAGCCGGTCATTCCCGGTTACGATGATGGTATCGATTTCAAAGTCAGCCACGATGCTTTCAATAACACTGCTTTCCTTCATTGACAAAGGCGGCGTGTCGATGATAATGCCTCCCACCCTTAAACTGTCATCCTGGGACAATCGGGAGAGAGAAGCCACGCCTAACTGCAGCACCTGGTACTTAAAAAGATCCACGTTTTCGGCAATCTCATAGAATCCAAAACTCTTGACCAAAGGTTGCTTGGGGTTGTGGAAAGTGGCACCTGATGTGGTGGATCCTCCCCAACCGTTGACACTCTCCAAGTCAAAACTATCGCTGATGGGAGTGGCCGTGAGTGAGCCTGGAACCGAGAAAACACCTTGCTGGGGGTCCAAGTTGACTAGCAACGGAATACGGTCCATCTTGACTGCATATGCAGCCAACACCTTGGCTAGGGCCGTTTTCCCGCTCTGTTTGTTACCCAAAATAAGAATTTTCGGTCCCTGTTTTTCCTTGCTGAGTGCTGCTTCTTGTCGTTGTACTTCAAGTGCAAAATGCAAGTTGGTGTATTGAATCATGGGGCTTTCGTCGCTGATATAGTGGGAAATCTGGCTGTGTTCGTTTATGGCGTTCAAATTATCCTTGTTTGCCACCACTTCGTATTGGAGCTTACACCCGCCGGCCAAGGGGGCGTACACGGCGTAATTGCAGCCCGATAAGAGGATGTCAACGTCATTGGGGAGCTCGGTGCCAAAGATCTCGCCAAGACCTTCCTTGACTCGGAGTTTCATGATGAGCTTGAAGGGGATTTCGAAGCGAAACTCGCTGCGGGGAGCGAGCTCGATGTCTGTGGCCGAAGTGGGCTCAGTAAAGGCGTCGGTGGAGTTGAAGCCGGGAATAGACATGGGGAGGAGAGATGGAAACGGCCGCGAGAAGTATATGTCGCATCACGTGCTAGTCACGTGCTTCTGCACGTGACACTAAACTATCGTAACGTTTCACTCTTATATTTTCTCCTCTAATAATTATTACTTTTCTTCTACTACTGTTTTACGTCTCTACGGCTGGTCACAGGGAGATTTATAAATAACTGTTTGTATGCCTGCACGTCTTGTCCACTCGCCTGTGAGTGAGAATATCGAAAAGTTAATTGCCTGTATTAAACAAGCTTAGTTGTCTGATGTTGAGAAGAGCTGTCTGATTAGCAGTTTGAAAAATCAAGTTTCCTGGGCTTGTGCTTTCTCTGCGAGTCCGTAAGAAGCTCCACTCGGCGTTCTCCCGTCCGGTGGTTGATCAATTCAAGGTGAGTATCGTAGTTGATGGAAGATTTAGAGTTGAAGGGATTTCCACGGGAACAAGAACGGAGTTTGGAAACCAGTTTGGGCCCTGAGGCCTCGAGGAAAGGATTTTCCAACTTAACCATTTTTTGCCCGTGGTCCGAGTCCTCGTCATCGGAAAACTGACCTTTGTATGATTTTCCATACCACTGCGCAACCTGAGCATCCGATAGAAGTTGCGTTGTAGGAGTTCCCGGTTCTTTGGGATGTTCCGATTGAATCTGAGGTTCCTGTATTGAAATGTCCATCTGTTTCTCTGGTTGAAAGTTCAGTTTAAACGTCACTTCACTGCATAATTCGGGTGTCTTTGGCCCAAAGTCCAACTTCCGCTGCACATCAAAATCCTCTTCAAACGCCAAGTTTTCGTTGAGTTTGGAAAGCTCCGTGAAATCTAGCGAAATGGGGGCCCGTAAAGTAGTATTTGTGTTATTTTTCATGGCCTTTCGCCCACTTCCCACTATAGAGTGGTTCGGAAGCAATAAAGAAGCTATGGAGTCTGTGGAAGATTGGAAAAACTCATCGAGATGCAAGCGCTTGCGTTTCGAATGCCGGGGGGACTTTGCTGGCGTGTATTCAGGTGTGAGTTGGCTGGCCGCCGGGGTTTTGGTGTGAATGTCGGCGTTGGAATGGCTATTGCTGGTAAGAATGCCGAAATTTTTCGAAAAACCGCTTGGAACCGTAAAGGGTGTCTCTGGAGACATCTGAGTGTGGTTTGGCGTGTCGAACAAGGAGTTCTTGGAGGAAGCCGGGGTCTGGAACTGGTGCATAGCAGTTTTGGACAGAGTGGGCGTCACAAGTGACGCTTTTCGGCTGGAATTTTTCTGGCGGGGGGTTTGAAATGTGTTGCTTTCATCAGGAACACTGAAACGAGGGATCTCCCTAATTTTCTGCACCGTTTTGACGGTTGATGGAGGAGTGGTAGGAGACCGCATAGGAAAAGTCAGACCGGCTGATTAAAAAGGGGGGAAAGAACCACACGGTAGGGGAAGTAGAGCCACACACTAGGAGAAGTAGAGCCAGATATTTGGGGTCTTGAAAAGAATTTACACAGCAATTAGCCGATCTGAGAATTGCAAGGAAAGTGTAGATTTGGAGGAAATTTGCGAGGTGGCTGGTTACGCGGTTTTGGGACGCGCATGGGGCACGGATCCGCGGGAGGTACGGGTGTGGGACGTGAAACAAAGACGCATCACTCTCGCGTCTAATTTTGTCGTCTCTTTAATCGCACGCAGCCTCAGAAAGCAATACACATTATGATCATGGAACTACCCATACTGCACATAAGAATAATATACGCCAAACTTTCAAAACTTAGCTGGAATGGATTAAAAGTGAAACGTCGCAGGGCTTGAATTTTTTAATAGGTGGATTTCCACAGCCTGAAACAGTAGATTCAGTTTAGTAAATATCTCGATTGATAGGATAGTATAGTGGAGTGTATAGTGGAGTGCAGTGGGAATATATAGTTAACTAATTATTGACTGGGTGATGCGAGCGTTCCCATTTAAGTCTAAACGATCGGTAGCCAGTTTTATTCAATTCAAGAAAAGTGTGCTATGATGAAGTCTCTGTGAAGTTCGGCGTTCGCGATGGACGGCTGGTGAAGTCTAGAGTTAAGATGGACGTAATACATGCTGAAGAAAGTCAGTTGCACATTTCGCCTGATGAAGTCGCCAAGATTCTTGATGAAACCACTCTGTGACACCAAACTCCAAACTTGATTAGACTTAATTGGCTTTTTGTTGTTGTTGAGCTCCAGAAATATTCTCTTAGCTGAATTAGCCCCAGAACAAGGATGTATGCTGAGATAAAACGGTGTCAATTGAGAATAAATAGTTGGACTGGCCATACTTTCCACATTGGAGGAATTGGATCTTCTATTATTAGACCCACTGGAATTTTTGTACCTCTCAGCCTAAGTTCAGTTAAACAACCCAACTATGGAGCATTTTGTATCAATTAAGCCGTTTCAGACACTTCGCCACATATCCAAGCATTGAAATTACCTTTCAGTCCAGTGACTTCTTAGCAAGGAGTTATTGGTGAGTCAGTTAGTCCATAAGGAGTAAGCCAATAAGGAGTAAGTAGTAAGTCAGTAGGTAGTATAGCCACCAGCGCCTGGATTGAGTGACTTTACAATTTGTACAAAACCCAGGTTTTTGAGATTCTTCCTTTCGTTTTTCTTCTAATTATTGCTTAGAATAAGGGGAGGTGCGATTCCTTATATACTTCGCAGCTCCCCACTCCTGCATGGCCGCTGGCTGCAAATAAACAGGGCGGGGTAAGAAAAGGGGATTTGTCTATAAAAGGTCCGCTTATCCCTCGACATCTCATTCCTTCAAATTTTCAAATTTCCTTTTACATCATTGCAATTTCTTTCTTCAGTCATGGATGCTGAAGAGTACTCGTATCTTGAAGATTCCAGGAAACTTGTCCTTTCAACCAAAGTCACCAGAGATTCCACAGAATGGGGATTCAGAGATTGGGATTCAGAGGACACTTAGTTTTAAGCCATACCGGCCAACAAGAGCTACACGATTACAAATGAAAGCTAGATACCTTACTTTGAGACAGCTTGCCCAATCCAATTGTTTTATTTTACTATCCTGTTTTCTGCCGAATAGGCCATTTAATTTACACGTTTAGGGAGTTCAACCAATGCTAGCTATTAGTATTATGTATACTGCTATATAGTGTATAATTGTACAGTATAATTTAATGGTATAACTAGTGTTATAGTGTGGTACAGTATCTTAGTTAAGTCTAGAGAGGGTGTACCATGCAAACGGACCGAAAGTATCATACTTGCAGGACCTGGTTTAAGGCGTCCAATTGTTCCTTAACAAGTTACTAATACACATTATCGGAAATGGCAGACGGTCCAACAAAAAGCAAGCTATTTGAATAGTTAGATAATCAGTATCTTGTGATATGTTTCAATTTCCTATTGTGGTTGATTCTTGAGAGGAATTGTCCCTATTCAAACAAACTGGTCAATAGTCAGAAGTGAAACACGCAAAGAGGGTCTGGCTGTGACCCAAGTCCCTTAACTCCTATCCACCAGTGAAAAGCCTATGATTAACATCATCCCGTCTCGAAGCTACACTCAACACCTTACCATACTTGACAAGGTATAAGACAGTAGATCCAGAGATCTATGCAGTCACGGTATGAAGGAGTATATAAACAGGAAGATATAAAAACATAGAGGAAAAGAAAGGTTTCTAGAACAAGTGTCATAAACAGTATGGAACAGATAATATGATCTGTACTGTATACTACTCTATACTCACTTCACACCGCGCTCATAACACTCTGTACTACTCCTACTTACTGCCACTTCCCACTTTGATTTATACGTTCCTTTACTCTATAGTAGTAATTCTGTTACTCTCTACTACTGTATACTAATAAATACTACTGTATATTAATATATACTACTGTATACTGTCTACTCGCGTTGCTCTACTATGCTCTGTATGCACAAATGCTCCAGAAGTCTCTATTATAGGCTAATGAGTCATAAGTTGGGATAAGTATTCAACGGCATAGCTTAAAGGTTCTGATAATGATGACTCATAGAAGTGTATAATAGTATAATGTCTGTGTGTACTATGGCTCTGGGATTGGCTGGTCTAGAACAAATCTGAAATCCCAAAAAAATGAACGTCATATTTTGATAGTTTTATTTATAGAGGTAGAGGTTTAGAGTTATGGTAAGTAGATTCAATGGACTCATAGGATTAGGGTCAGTTGAAGGTCACGTGAACTCTCGACTGCAAACTAAAACTAAATTGTACTTAATTCATGATAAAGCAATGGATACATTCTGGAAAGCTCACAGAGTAGTAGCAGAATTCATACCATATTGGTAAGATTTAAAATAATTAGGAAAAATCTGATGAAAATCCGGGGAAATTTTGGTGAGAATCTGGGGAAAATCTGGTGCAGGTTTGGTGATTGATGGGCGCGGGCACTCAGGAGTGAAATATTAAGCGGTGAGGTATAAGGCAATAACTGAATTAGGTAATTGATAGCGAATGGTGGGTTATATAAATAATTTAATGACTCATAATAATTTTGGCACGCCTACGGCTCCATATTACACCATGTGTTTTTGAAGTCTTGTTTATTGAATACTTGTTTATTAAAGTCTGGTGTTTTTTTTTTTTTGAGTACCCGTTGTTTCATTCTCCCTCTCCCAAAACACTGGAATTTTTCCCTGGAAATCCCACAAATTATCAAAACATTAACAAAGCATGATCAAAAATGAAGAAAAATGAACAAAAATGAACAAAAAATGAATAAAAAATGATCAAAAATGAACAAAAATGATCAAAAAATGATCAAAAATAGGCACTACGCTTTAAAAAGATGAAAATATAAAAAGTACAGTTTCTGTTAGTTTCAAGAACACTCAATCAATCAGCATGATATACAGGAATAATAGCCAGCTCTCAATTAAAAAGCTTCCAATTACTAATAGCCATCATAATTTCTATTACTGAATACTAGTGATAAAATCTTTGCTTGGTGTTTTAAATGAGTATTGTTCATGAAAAGCAGAGATATTTGAAGAAGGAGAAGACAGAAGACAACTTTGACACTGACCAAAGAAGAAGAGGTTCAGATGATAAATGTTGATGTCGAAAGACAAGAGTAGCTAATTATCTAGCCATTGTGACTATTTAAGAAATCCCATAAGCAAGCTGAGTGAATACCTGCTCTAAACTCATCTAGAATCCAGAAATGTCAGCCTTTTCTTCACCATCAACGAATAAAATGCTGGAAAATAAGAATGAAATGCTGGTAAATACGAATAAAACGCTGGTAAATACTAATCAAACAATACATCTGGTTATGTATATATCATCGTAGTAGTTAATTATAGGTTGGGATAGGGTACTGTATAGTAGTTGAAATACTGGACTAGACCAGACTAAACCAGAAATCACCTAGATTTGGCCAAAGATGACTAGACTTCACCACTAGTAGAGTATACTAGAGTGATAGATGAATAAAGTGTATGAGTTTGGTATTTGCAAGTGTCTGCACTGGTAACTTATTGTTCTTCCAAGGTAGGAATCGAGGAAAGCCAAGAGTTCGTTTGAATGACACCAAAATGGTCCATGAATTATGGTCTTAGAATGGATTAGGATCAGATAGAGTGGGTCAATAGCTGCTGTCCTAAATATAAAGACTCCAATTCTTCCTTGAGCCTGTATCACTATGCACTTGGTCACGTGACTCTTTCTACCTTCAGAGACACGAACAACAAATAGGAACAAGGAGAGATGGAAACATGCAACCACTGATTTCTTGGAATAGTGGCAGATTCAACTTCATCAGTAACAATTTGTAAGGAAATGTATCAGGAAGCTTTTCCGGAAGTATAAGTCCGAGAATTAGCCTCAAAATAAACATTGAATTTGTTTATTTTTCAAAGAGAATGTTAAATTATGGTCAATTAAGCTTATTCTTTCACCGAAATAATATGCTACCCTAATTTAACCAGTGGAAAATTATAGAGCGAGCAGTTGGAGCCATGGGGTGTTTTCCTGTGGATATGCCTGCGTTGTGCGAAGAGAGGCTGCGAACTCCAATTGTTGATAATCTTGCCAAGACCCTCGCATATTATTACTCAGGTACTTTAAAGTACGAAACACCGAATTGGTCAACCAACCTGAAACAATTTGAAATAATCTGAAACAATTTGAAATAATCTGAAATAGATCTGAAACAACTCTGAAACATTTCTGAAACATTTCTGAACCTCAGATCCATACTGGATACTTACTGGAGAATCTTGAGCCTGGTTAAGCTATGAATACCTCCATCAGTAAAATTAATATCAACACCCTGATTTGGACTGAACCACAAAGAAATCTAGAATCTGTCATATATGTAGACCCTTGCATACAATGTCTTGTTGGTACCTCTCACTCAGCATTGTCATGCCTCTCTTCCTAATCCATTGATGTACCACGTCTTCTATCACGTGCATAAGAAAGGAGCTGGTCCAGCCATCAAATAATAATTCAATGGCTTATAATTTTTGACTATGAGATTGTAGCAGTAGTAGTTGTGGTGTAGATTTGTTGTAGTGGTTAGGTTGTAGTAGTTGTGTCTGCAGGATAGGACACATGAGCTGGATTTGGCTTTGGACATGGACCACAACTCAATAAGATTTGGACACTTGGTTTCTTCTTCACATTAATGCGTCCTGCATACTTCAGTAGAAGGAAGGTATTTTTAGCCTATAAAGAATAAAAATATACTTTTGGAAGGTTCCTTATATGTATGCTGAAACAAGTAAATAGAATAGGCCAATTAAAAGTAGTGCTTTGTCAGCAAGGCACTCATAACTTCGTGGGTGGGACTTGCATACACTGGGGCATCATTGAAGCATGTTTGCTAGTGCATGAGCATTATTTCTCCACAATTATTTTCTTGGTCCAATATACAATGGCCGCTTGTTTAGCGGCGGTAAAGTTGGGCAGGTTTGTGCTATTGTTGGGCGTGCATATAACAACGGCGTGCATCGAGCGGCATGGGTTCCGAGGGCACATTTGTGCAAGATCCGAGGGGCTTGGGGGCCCGAGCGCGTGGAGATCGGCCACGCAAGGCCGAGGGCGGGTGGACCAGTTCCGAGGGCGTCCTCCAGTTCCGACTCCCGCGCTTTCATCGCGCACAAAAATTCCCTCCAAAATTTCTGTAACTACTACTCCAACTACTCCCTTCGCCCCGAGTCCCTCCGCTTCTCTCCTTCCTCAAGTGTCGAAATCTCTCGCCTTGCCCTTTCTTTCGTCATCTCCGTGCCTTCCTTCCCGCTTCTGGTGCGCACGTGACTTGTCTTCTTGTCGCAAGCTCGTCCAGCACCATCCCACCGCCAACAAGTGCCCGCCTCCCTTATAGATTCCGTGGACGCACTTAAGTGGTTATATTTATTAAGGAGCTGTGTGATAGACTAAAGTGGAAGATAATAGAATCATATTCGATCCGAATCCGGTGATAGATCATATTTTGGACCAATCTTAATAGACCCGGTTCCGAACCAGTCAGATATAGAGTCCGAGTCAGATCATTAATAGGAAGAACAGAGTTAATCAGAGTCAGAAGAAGAAGATATAGATCAGAAAAAAACTAATCGCATCGGATCACCTAATAAGTTTGGATCACATATAAAGCTCGGAACCAATCAGATAATACAGATAATACAGATTAGATCGGAACATACAGGTCCCATCAGAACATACAGATCAACCAAAAGATTCAGACCACTCATCTGTTCTGGCTCAATAATTTGCGCACCCCAGTTGATGCATACTAACTAATACATCCTTCACATTATGGGCATGCTTTCCTCGTTTCTTTGTTGTGGCACCGCGGATGCCAAAGACGACTCGGACGATAAGTACCACAAACAAACATCCAGGCGAGTGGCGTCTGCTCCTAGCAAAGTGGGCAGCAATAAACCCAGCTCGGCGGCCCGGGACGCCAAAAGAGACGTCAAGTCTGAGGCCCAAGTGTCCACTAATGCCGCTACTTCCAAGCCCGCCTTGGACGACGATCCTTCTGTCAATGAAGGTGATACAATCACAAACAACGACAGCAATACAAACAACAATAACAACAACAACAACGGGGAAGATCCCAAGCCCACTGACCGTGCAGCCAAGGAAGATGCATCTAAAGATGTGGTTACGGAGCATGCGAAAGTGGACAACGATAAAGTTGTTCCGGCCGAAGAAGCTGAAGTTGCGGTACCAGCATCAGACCCCGGAAACCCAGAATCAGGCGAAGAAGCCGGCGAATCAGGCGAGTTGGGTGACCTTTCTAAGATCCAGGAGGGGCAATCGTTCAATCCTGAAACAGGCTTCCTCTTGGGCCCCAAAGATACAGAGCGGTTTGGAAACAAAAAGTGCCTCATTCTTGATTTGGATGAGACGCTTGTGCATTCTTCGTTTAAATACTTGAGAACTGCAGATTTTGTGATCCCTGTGGAGATCGACGACCAGATCCAGCACGTTTACGTGATCAAAAGACCTGGGGTGGACGAGTTCTTGCGCAAAGTGGGTCAATGGTACGAGGTGGTTGTGTTTACAGCATCCGTGGCCAAATACGGCGACCCATTGTTGAATCGGTTGGACATCAGCAAGAACATCCACTACCGGTTGTTCCGAGACTCGTGCTACAACTACCAAGGCAACTTCATCAAGAATTTATCCCAGATCGGGCGGCCGTTGAGCGAATCCATCATCATCGACAACTCGCCTGCCTCATACATGTTCCACCCGCTGCATGCCGTGCCCATTTCCAGTTGGTTCAGCGATACCCACGACAACGAGTTGTTGGACTTGTTACCGATATTGGAAGACCTCTCGAAGCAAAATGTTGACGACGTCAGCTTGGTGTTGGATATAGCCATTTAGTGCATAAGCAGGACTTATGGTTCACAGACAGCGCTTCTAATATTTGCCGCCGCCATGCTGGCGCTGTCTGTGTATTCGTGATAGATACGCATCAATTAATATATAATAGCGGAATACGTCTAGGTTATCAACAGGTTATGGTCTACTGTTAAATAATTAAGCTATATGTTGTGGTGGTGACACTTTAGGGCTACTAGACTCTATGTACACCAACAGCCAAGACTACTAAGGTTACGTGTCGGATGTCTACAAAACCAGCGAGGTTATAATCTTACGTAGTGTGAGACTCATAATGGGTCTAGTTGAAGAGTGTGGACTATTTTAGACTGTGATTATGCATCCAAGACGAATCATACTTTATTTGTATGAATCTACACCATATTGGTAAAGTTAGAAATATGGATTTATATAATTCAAAAGGAAGAGTCTAACCATCGGTCGTGCATTGCCCATATATGTATTTAGAGCTACACCGTCTGACTCTTTTGAAGTGTTTATCGATCCAATGAAGTGAATGTTTTTTATAAAACTACCATTTCCGGCCACATGTTTGTTATATGCAGAACCTTACCCGGCAACTTCAATCGGAATCCTGTCTTGCAGAAACCACCAATTACCCCACAAGAACCTAATAGTATTAGTTTAAGGCTAGAGCAAAGAATTTTGAAGATTATATCAGTCTCTAGTAATAAATAGTAAAATAGTCTTAGTAAAGAACATACAGCAGTACATACAGGATCAGAGTAAAGTGGTGCAGACTTGTCCAGAGTAGAACTGTGTAAATTACAGTATAGTGTAAAATAGAGCATAGTTTAGTAGTATAATTTAGTAGTATAGTTTAGTAGTATAGTGTAGTCTCATATGATATAGGCTAGTGTATAGGCTAGTGTATAGGCTAGTGTATAGAGTAGTGTATAGGGTAGTGCATAGTGTAGGGAATCTATAGCAGCATGATTAATAAAAAATAAAGGTATAAATTTGTACATGACTATTATATGGAATTGTATCAAGGCGTCATGCAAAGATATTTAGTCCGAGCATATTATTGGTGAATTATTTATTTATTTATTAGTGTACTGCTCAGTTTGGTGGGTTATTAATGATGTATTATATACGCGGATTGCGAATTCTGCGAACATTAATAATGACTGCGAAACCAATACTGCAAATAAAATGGGATACAATGAACCGTTTATTTAATCGAATTAAATATTTTTTTTAATATTCTTCTTAAATCCTTTTTTTTTTAATTTTTTCCAAACCCACCACTTATTTTTGCTTAAGTCATTTGGAATTACCATAATGAGAATGGTTTATTACTTTCACAGTCCACTCAAATGTAGATAATACACCTTAAATAAACAGAAAAGCATAATTAAACGTGACAATTCCGAACTGGATGTTGAAAACATATGGAAGTACCGGGAAGTGGTTATATGCCGTACCGGGAGTTCTTTTTTTAAAAGTGTATTCGGACTTATTAGCCAAGTCCGATATCTTCATACAAGTATTTTTCGGCGTCGGTTTAAACCTGGTAAAAATGCCATTCTAGTTATTTAAGACTCTCAGTGCTTTACTTACAGATATGTCGTCAGTGAGTAGTCAAAGTGTATGACTATATGGAATGCCTAGTTGGTGTAATTCTGGGAGTGTATATTTATGGGTCCAGATCACACCACACTGTGAATTACGGTGTGATTGTAAGAGCATGACTAGTTACAGAGTATAGCCGGTTGTTTATAAAGTATGGTATGAGTATTTATGAACCTTGATATGATAGTTGAAAAAATAGTGTCCGGTGTGTACTGAGACAAATCTGTAAGACAGTTCCATGAGTCAAATCTGTGTAAGACAGTTCCATGAGTCAAATCTATAAGACAATTCCTATAAGTCTTTTTTTGGTGTGTTTTAATGATCCTTAAAGATTTTGGTGGACATATCGTGACATGTTTGAAAATATCAAGTCAGTAGTGCAGTTCCCAGGGCTCATAACCAAAACAACTGGTCTGTTCCACCACACAAACATTTCAGACATTAGCACCTACAAACAGACTATTCCAGACAAAAGTAGCTATTTCAAGGCTACTAACAATAATTCATCCACATACCAGAAAATCAAGAAATATTCTGCTGCAAGGAGAGACACTATATTCAAAGGTTCAATGGAGATGAATTCTAGGTCTAATGAAGAGAAATTTCCTTTCCGTGGAACAACCATAAAAGTCTACCACCACGTTCTAAAAGCTGGCCATTTCTTCTAAATCAAAGTATCGTCATATTTAAAACTGAATGTATGGCGATGTTATAGTGTGTAACACCTTCTAAAAGATTGGACATTTAACTGAACTGATGGACTATGTGAGCTGAGTAGATGTAGGTTTCTAGAATATGAATTTCGTACTCCAGAAAAAAATCAAGTGGAAATTACCTATCAAGGCCCAGTTTTTCGGGCCATAATAATGGGTATTTAGTTCCAACTTGACTGATTTAGATTTGTAGATAACCAAAAACAATATTCGGACTATTAAAAGAACACTATTCGGACTATTAAAACTAAGATATTATGATGGTTTTTTTAATTTTACATGATGGATATTAAAATTGAATATACATTAATATGTAACTATGGTTCTGAAAAAAAATTCTATGGATAATCAATGATGCTATTATGTGCACTGATACTCTATCTGTATACTTGGAGACTATGCAATGGGGATACTCTGGTCATGCATATAGTGTTCTTTTAATTCAGGTCGGAATATTGTTTACGTGTATGGCTTTAATACATTTTAAAATACCATTTTTACGGCGATAAATCATCCCACTGCTTGTTTAATTGAGATCCAAATGACTTATCCTGTGCTCATAAATTGAGAAATGCCAAGATTTCCAATTCCAAATTCCATGGTTCTGTAGCTTGTATATAGAGCTAACGGAATTAAGTTTGAATGTATACCTGACCCAATTGTTTTGTTTCGGTCTTGGTGTATTACTACTGAATCAAATCGACAGAGAAGGCCTGCATAGTGCGGCGAGTTCTAGACTTCTTATTACTATAAAATACAATTTACTGAAACCGTTACTCCATGAAAGCAAGAAAATAAAGTAAAATTTCAGAGTATCCGCTGATTTGTCTTGAATTATTTGTACCAGGCTCTTTAAAATGCATGTTGCTGCAACTCGCGGAGATTGGGAGGTGGCGCATGACTCGCTAAATCCGGAAATAGTCACTCACATGGAGAATTTCAATACAAGAAAATTTCATGTTACAACCCGCGGCTGGACACTTCCAGTGAGCGTTTTGTTTTTGTCTTGGACTTCAAGTGCCCG
The DNA here is from genome assembly GCA_002370245.1 of Metschnikowia sp. 04-226.1. Lineage (NCBI taxonomy): Eukaryota > Fungi > Ascomycota > Pichiomycetes > Serinales > Metschnikowiaceae > Metschnikowia > Metschnikowia sp. 04-226.1. Next base: position 29,538 of record NLAD01000773.1, read on the forward strand.
ATTGGCACAAACCCTGGGAACGCACAATAGCCGCCATGCACACTGACGGGAGATTTCGTCGCCTTTAAGAGAAATTATACATGAAGCTGCAGCACTTGGAAGTCACATTTGAATACAAAAAAAAAACAGTGAATTGTGATTTTTCCATTCATTAGAAAATTCTTATTCTCTCTAACTCCATACGTTCATCAAACTACTTCTTAGCGTTAATATTCATCTTTTTGACTACGGCAAGCCCTCAAAAGAGCTCGGAATTAGACATTGAAATGGTCTATGTACACTTGTTCTAAGATGGTCTTCCCGAAAATGGTAAGTTGAAAAGAGATAACTTCTTCAACTGGCAGTTTCTCAACCTGAACTTCTCAACCTGAACTTCTCAACCTGAACTTCTCAACACGGACTTATCTTCCCTTTTCCTTCTTTTGATAGGCTCCAATAGAGACACATGACGAGTACAGATTATGTCAATTATCAGTCTGTGGATTTATGGATCATGACAAGTGGTTTGAGATGTGAAGCCAAGCAAAGAACAATCAAAATCGTCACTTATAAACCCAATTCTGACCCCAATATCCATTGCATCTTCTTTGGCACCTTCAATTGCTCCCGATTACTGATCTTCCTGCGAATAATAAACTCGAATTTGAATTGTTTCCGAAGACCTTATACACTCCAAAGGCTTCTGGGGCAAGAAAACCGTTGGTTTTGTCATTTCTTTAATGCAAACTACTTCCAATGTTCAAAAGAGTTCTGACAACCAAGGTGGTTTAAGAATAGAGCATTTATGGAGAACTGACCTCTTTTGGAGAACTGACCTCTTTTGGAAAACTGACCTCTTTTGGAGAACTGACTTTTCTTAGACAATATAGCAATTACACGTACCAGAACTCCCCATGCAGTCAAAGACCTCTTATAATCGACAGAAATGTACTCGTTGTATTTGAACAAGAAGCTGACTTCCACGTGTTCGATAATCTTTGGGGAAGAGGACCATAAAAATTATTTTGGCCAATTGAAAGTTGGTAATTGGTTTGATGATGTAGTAACTAAAGAGAAATACATTTTACTTCCCTTGTTGGCACATTTTAGTTCCCTTTTTGGTACATTTTAGTTCCTTTTTTGGCAAGTTTTGGTGGGAAATGGAGATTTTCAAAGATAGAGACAGTAAAATCATTAAAATTAAAACATTCAAATCCTTTAAGTTCTGTTATGTAAAATATTGTTTACCTTAAAGTCATCGTGATGTTCCAGAATACTGCATAGTACCACCAAAAGCACCAAACCCCAACTTAAATTTCTGTCTAATTACTGTTCAAGAGGTCCTTATTCTGTTCTAACCACGATCCCATTTTTATATCGACACAATAAATTGAACCAGTTTGACGTGTTGTGATCTGTGCTCAACCGTATGTACTTGGAGAACAAAATAAACAGGATTTTAAGTTGAATCGGCATATAGTCTTTGAATTTCTGGAAATCAAGAGAAAGGTTTCTATGAGAAACTTGGTGATCCAAAAAAAAGAATTGTGCTACTTTGCTGCCCAGCGCACCAGTAATCATATCTATATGAACCCACATGCGATCGTGGGAAATAATTTCCTCCGAAATGCCTTTTTCAAGTATAATTTGGAAACTAGAAAATTTTTATGGCCCAGGAAAATTACTCCGAGGAAGAGGAGGGGGAGTTGCAAGCTCAAGTTTTCGGGGCAGAATGACCCGGGGGGTATACTCCCACCATTTCCATCTCTGGTTCTGTCAGCATGGACATGGAAATTCCATTCCATTTAAGCCAAACCACAGACTAGATTGATGACAATTGATAGTATTCAAGTAAACGCGTTGAAAGGAATTTAGTGGAATATATATTTTTGGTACTTGAAGAGTATCCTGCATATAAGCATATATACAAAGTATACAAGATTTGAAACAAAAAACCTGATTTTTATTATCCCTTTTTAAGTTTATGAATCATTTGGATCCTATTTCACTGAAAGGACTTGTTTTAATCCCAGGAGAATCAGAAAATGATGACCATGAGTTGTTAAGTACCAGTCGAAAAGAATGTCCAATGTTGCATTGGTCTATATACACTCCCGTCTGTTGTTTAATTATTTCTTCACATTAAACCAAATCAAAATATCTTTATTTGCAATTGCTTGAATTAATGTAAGTGTCACAAGACCGCAATACCTGCTCTAGAATTTGCAATGGTCTCATGCGCACCTCCACCACCAACACATAAAAAGAGACAGACAGAGACAGACAAAAGTAAATAAAAGAGTAAATAAAAAAGAAGGATGCCTAAAATAGGCGAGAATAACTGAGAGTAACTTTTAGAAAAAATTAAAAGTCAAGTAACTGCAGTAGCTGAACAGTCACGTGGTCTATACTCATGGAACTAGAATCTAAAGCATGCCAATAAACAAAAGACTTTTTTGTAGAATCTTGGGAAGAAGTTTCATAAATAATGTGATAAGCTGAATGGTGGAAACATTTTAGACATTAGTCACGTGACATCAATTGAACAGGTTAATGGTGAATACATTCATCAATTGGGATGGTGTAAGGGTGTGTGTTAATTTACATCGATGCCTCTTTAATAATAAGGTATTTCTCTTTGATATATTAACCATGAAGCTTCAAAATTTGACTAGCAAATGTACACTTCATCTCTCATTGTCGCTTCACTATTACTATATACAGGAATGGGTTCTTAGAATGTAAACTACATCACGTCAGCTCTATAATTCGGATCTTTCTTCATATACGTTAGGCATAGTATCTAGAATGTTACAGAAGTAGTAGGATAGTGGTAACAAATATTGACTACTGGTACTTTTAGCAATAGCAGTACTTGTATAGTAAAGGATTCTCTTTCGAGTAAGTATAGTATATTTTCCATCTGAATTTTCCTTTCTTCAGATCTAAATTTCTCATCTTGAAAAGAAGCGTATAATCACAGAAACTGGCCTTTAAATTCAGTATATTCAAGGATATACTAGGAAACCATGTAAATGCCCCTGGGGCAAGAAGATGGTATACAAGCTGAGGATTTCGAGAGGCCTGTGAATTGTCAAATTAGACTTAAGATGCTCCAATTTCGAATAGTCTTGTTTCGGTAAAACTTAAATGTTTCTGGATAAGTGATAGTACCCTTTTTTTTGCAAGCTTAGTTCTTGAGGAGCTGGAAAGTTTCGACGGATCTCGGACTGGGTCAATTGTCTAGATTGTTGTAAACAGTGAGCTTTTCGGGATCTAAGGGGTGATTCATTTTCCTTTTTTTTGAGCTCTAGAATGAATTCCGACCGGAATTTACCTATTAATTTCATTGGTTTTTGGACCATTTGGCTACTCTACGATGCTCATCTAGTGACTGTATTCGTCAGCTACACGGATCTTTCGTAGTATTCCGTTTGTAGTATTCCGTTTTCAGTATTAGAAGTATAAAATATAGCATTTAGCATAGAATTATACTCATAAAATATGCGAAATTTCCGGTGAATCTGGCAGTTAGATATCTCTCTAGGACGATATTAAGTAGTCAATTGTCACGTGAGGAGGTAGATCAACTATATCAGTGAAGAATTACTATCTTCTAGTCAAATAATGTCTCACATTTAGAGTCAACAATTAATTTTAAATGATGTAGTAGACATAAAGAAGTAGCTTTGGTTGTTTAGTTGTGCATTGTTTGAATGTCCTGCATATAAGCATTTACTTGAAATAAATAATATCAATGGTAAGTATTTCCTGGACAAAAAAAAATTGAAAGATATCAAAGCCTAGGAATGACTAGTACTGTAGCATCTTGGATTAATGAATAATATCCATTCATAGCATGGATTCAGCTGACTTTCGTAAACGAGGTATATGCAGTACCGACAAAGTGGTTAAAATTTTAACCAGAAAAACCCCGATTTCAGTCACTATTAAGCCTTAAAATAAACCATGCTTTACTACTATGACTATTTGAGAACTGTGAATTTCACAAGCAAAATTCTATTGTGACAACTACTAAAAATTTACAAATCATGATAATTTTTGGATGGACTATATTTTCTATAATAAATTGATAATAAGAAAGCAGTAGATTTTACAGTAGATATGTCAGATTAGGTGTAGCATAGTGACGGAGAGTCTGAATTCTGTAGAGTTTACACTAATATAATGCCGTACTGCATATAGGCGCTCCAAAAATACTCTAATATTTTTATGTCCCGTCACCCAATTATCTGGCTTCAATACCTTCTCTGCTCTTTAATATTGACTATATGCCCTTTTTACTACTCTGAAAATGTCACTGGACTTTTACTAGGATTACTCACTATTATATTGCAACGAATTCATTATGGATGTAGAGATGTAATATCAGGTCAACTCCTAGCCTTTGGACCAGCTGTCAAATTGGTTCAGATCCACCAACAACAGAACGTTAGACTCATAGGTTAGTAGCCAGGATATGAATACCTGGCCATTGCTTTGTATGGTCCTTCAGGCTTGTAACAATTGATTTTCATTTTCTGTCAATCTTAATCCAGCAAGATTTGTTTCAGAGGAAACTAGTCAATGTACTGGTTTTCTTCATTGATATCAAGGTTGAACTGTTCCCAGCATGTTAACGACGAGTACATCACACAAAAATACTTTCTCCTTGAACACACATGTGCTTCATTATGGCCCGGCACATGTTCACCTGATTCTCATAAGACGAGGCCATCCAACCGGCACATTCCTCTGCAACCCAACTTTCGCCCGCCTTCCCCTCACCCTCCTTCCCCTCACCCTCCTTTCCCTCACCCTCCTTTCCCTGATCGAAATATTGTTCTTTAATTTTTGGTGCACTTCTGCTGCCCGCCTCGAATACCCCAAGCGAGGACTTCTCATTTGACACTTCAGAGTTGGACAGGCTCATGGGAGCATTCTTTTCTCGGTCAAAGGGTAAAAAGTAAATATCCACCGGGATACAGTCTATTTGGTTATCCACGTATTGAATCACCTTCAGACCTGGGTCGAAACCTTCACATGAGAAAAAGAGGTTATTCTGCACCTTCAGTTTGGGGTTCAAGAACATGTGGGTTAGAGGCATATTTGGGCCAAATCCAAAATCGTGATTCAAAAATCCCACCTGTCCTGGTGTCTCGGTTGCATCGGTGCGGGCGTAGGAATCCTTGAAAGAAAATTCCACAGCAGTGCCTCCCAAGGTAAACACGCTGTAGTCAGAGTATTTGATACTCGAGAGCGGCTTTAAAGTCTTGCCAATTTGCGCAAAGAAGGCCATAGGTTGCGTGGGATCCAGCAATGCGGAGGCAGTTGCAGCCAGGATACTGAAAAAGACTAAGTGGGAGTTTTTCATAATGGTCTCGAATACCTTTGAAAAATAAGGAATCTTGGTCGCTTAAATAGCCCACCGAAAAAGGCCCACCGGGATCCCACAGTGCCGTAGCTTGGCAAATGATCAATTGGATTTGGAAATTCAAATTTAAGATTCCGTGAATAGGCATGGATGCATGCACACCTGCTGCTCAAGACAACTTGCCGTCTCCAAGGACCTTTTACCCAAGTTAGCCCTTTTCCTTGAAAATAAGGATTGAACTAATCAATCCTAAGAAACACCGTTGATCTAAAATGTTTCTTTGATCTTAGTAAGGTATAGTGCTATCCAGCCCATTGTATCTTATTAAGTTGGATTTGCCAAATCTCACAAACCGCATTGTTCCTTATTGAGGCCATTCAATCAAAACATCAAATTTCAGATATCCCTCCTTCTTGTATTTTCAACTTGCCTGCCAATGCAGTCATGTTAACCGATAGCGTTTAAACTGCCCATGCTGCATATGTGATGTGCAGGTTCACCAAACACTTTGAAAACATGATCCAATATTTAACTTGGGGTTGCGACGGGGTATTCGCCTTACGACGAACTCAAACTCGGAAGCTCCTTCAATGGATATATTCTGCTCTTTCAAATAATAGCTGGCGTTCCCCTCTTACGAAGGATGAAGATGAAGTCAAATATGGCCCTTGAAACTCTAGAAATATGATCCAAAAACCTATAATATCGCCACGTTAAGTCATTTGTGGTGTGATTTTAGCGTGCCCATGTGCAGGTAACTGCCTCTCGCCACTGTAACGAAAAGGTGCAATAAGACAATGGGATTGCGTAGCAGTCGTTCAAGTAGTGGCCTACTCAATATGCAATACTGAGTGTTTTTAGCCCACACATAGACACAATTGCCCTTCCCGATATTTTCGCCCTTTTGGAAATGTAGAAGTTCACCCATAGTAGACGGTCCTCTATCTGCAGAAAGGAACATTTTATCGCAACAAAAACGTATGCCTTGAAGTAATTCACCATGGCTGCGTGCTGACATCATGCCGCATTGACAGTAGGTTTACCACGGAAAAGTGCCATAACAAAAAAGCATCTTTTCTGATTTTACCAGAAAAAGTAAAGACCATCAGGTAACAGATGACAATAGATTCTTACCTTTTGAAGCAGTGAATTGTTATAAACACTAACCACAATGAGTATTTGGTTAAAAGAAGCCGTTCTGCATGTGAAAGATGAGCTTGAAATTCCAGGGGCAGCTTCCGTGTATGAGAGCCAAACTTGGAGTGTTAGCAATTTCTCGATGATCAGCTCGTTTCTACTAAATTCTGCCAAGTAGTAGTTGTAGTTGATATCAGAGGCAGTAGTAGAGTCCATAGTTAGGAGACAACACTTAGGAATAATGACGAGCGTAACATTCATGACAAAACTCGTTGTACTAACCATAGCAAATAGACTGAAGCTTTTTCACTGGTAAAGAAATTTCAGCTATTAACCACAATTTTTTTGTAGACTAACAAGCACAGAGGACAGCAATAGTATCATGTAAGAAATCTCCTGTAGTAAATACCTTAGAATACATTGAAATATCAATCACACTATGATTCAGGCCGAAACAATATCCGCAGCCACTCAGGGTATTAATAGCCATGGCGGTAATCATTGTAGAAATTTCGTGAATATACATCAGACAGTATACCAGTAAACAAAAAAAGAACAGTCCATGACTATCGAGGCTGCGTATAAATCCTTAACCGGTCTCATAGATCGTCTTTGTTTCAACTCTCGCTATGAGCTGATTAAGCCACTTGTCCAAGACAAACCCCCAAATCCCGGCTGTAACTGTAGTTGTGGAGATGAACTCTTCATGTTCAGTTCATCAGAGGCCAAAACTTTAGCTATAGAAGTTTGAATATTATATCAGAACGACATTCGCAATCTTATAATGACGAAACATAGAAAAGAAAATCTTGTATAAAAATGAACAGTCAAGAGCGCTATTAGTCTGTATTTAAAAATCCAGAATGAGGGCAAGTTTAAGAGGGAAGGACTCGCATTTTAAGCTTAAAAAAATGAGGGAAGGTTTAAGAGGGGAACGGGCTGTATTTATACGTTGGCGATGTAAACCTGAAACAAATGCACTGCATTAAGGGGCTCGCAGATGGCTGTAAAAACGGAATCTCAATAATATATAAATGCCCGTGCCGCGACTTTGGGAGGGACTATTTATTGCTTTTTTCCTACTTCCAAGTTCAGTTTCCACTTGATATGAAGAATCTCTTCGAAACGGATAGAAGCATGGAAATATTGCCGAATTCGGAAATACCTCTTTTAGCTAAGGCTACGTTTTGGGATTAGCAGGTCGAAGGAATAGATTATTGGGCTCTAGCGCTGGCTGCAAGTTCCTGGTGTACGGGTCTGTGTTTTATTAATTTTTGGTGTACGGATGTTAGTGTACGGGTGTGATGCGAAGGTCATCTCGAAAAATACACCCTTATCAATTACCTATCTGATCATGAAAGTCAAGACAATCAGCAGGTCTGCGGATACCTATGTCCCCGCCAGAAATACACAGGAGTCGGCTACTCCCCGAAACTTGAATCCCGCTCTTCATCCCTTCGAAAGAGCTAGGGAGTATACCCGTGCCTTGACAGCCACCAAACTCGAGCGCATGTTTGCACAGCCATTTATTGGTCAGCTTGGCGATGGCCACCGAGACGGAGTGTACTGTATCCTGAAGAACTTCCAGACCACCAATCAAGTTGCTTCGGGATCTGGTGATGGTGTCATCAAGTACTGGAACCTCACGTCACGTGACGAGACCCTTAGCTTTAAGGCCCATCGGGGTATGGTCACGGGTCTCGCTGTCACTCCCCGCAGAGGTCTTCTTTCGAGTGGTGATGACAAAACAGTCAAGTTGTGGTCGTTGGAAAGTGAAGCTTTCGGCGACGAAACCGACGACTTGGACGTCTACCGCAAGAGTGGAAACAAACAGGGGCTTCTCAAGACCTTTGCGGGCGAACACGCGTTCCAAGGTCTAGACCACCACTTTACTGACGATTTCTTTGTGACTGGTGGAGCATCGATACAATTATGGAATACCAACAGAGGAAACTACGTGAGTAATCTTTCATGGGGTTGCGACAATGTGTCCAAGGTGAAGTTCAACAAGACCGAAACAAACGTTTTGGCCAGTTGTGGGTCAGACAACTCTATTGTCTTGTACGATATACGGACAAACACGCCAATTCAGAAAGTGGTGACCAATTTGCGGGCTAACGACATCTCGTGGAACCCTATGAATGCGTTTAACTTTGCCAGTGGTCACGATGACCACAACTCGTATCTCTGGGATATGAGAGACTTGCAGAAATCGCTCACTATCTACAAGGACCACGTGAGTGCAGTGACCAGTCTTGACTTTAGTCCTACAGGCCAGGAGTTGGTGACTGGTTCATACGACAAGACGATCCGGATTTACCGGGCCAGAGAGGGGCGGTCGCGTGAGATCTACCACACCAAGCGGATGCAGAGGGTGTTTGCCGTTGCTTTCACCACAGACAACCGGTACATCCTCAGTGGATCCGATGACTCGAATATTCGTCTATGGAGAGCCAATGCATCGGAAAGAGCCACGGTCAAGTCTGCACGTGAACAGGCCAAGCTCAACTATGATGCCAAGTTGAAGGAGCGCTACAAGACCATGCCAGAGGTGCGCCGGATTGCCAAACACAGGCATCTTCCTATGGTGGTCAAGAAGGCAGGTGAAATTAAGCGGGTGGAGATTGAAAGTTTGAAGAGAAGAGAGGATAACGAGATCCGTCACAGCAAGGAAGGTTCGAAGGTCAGAGTACCGGAAAAAGAGAGACACATCCGGGGGGTTGCATTTAAGGATTCGGAGGAACAGCCATGATATTCATGTTCATCTCCCGCACCAGTGCCAAACAGTGGTGCCATACCGGTGCCATACTGGTGCCATATCGGCAGCTTACCATATCGGTAGTGGTGGTTACCATATAGGCAAATCTATGGATTGGAAAACCTCAGTCAAGAAGTGGAATCCATGCTAACCATTCCTAATGTGAATGATGATTCTGATGTTTGGTGCAATTGGTGCATTCTGTCACATGCGGCAATGCTAACCTCCGGCTCCGGAGGTTGCCCAAATAAGGAAAGACGGGAAAAGGTTCCAGTTTCCCAATGCGTCTGGGGAAGACCTGCCGTGTTAGTAGCCGTGGCCCAGGGTGAGTATTCTGCATACTAATATTTCCTCCCGCAAATTGCATACATGATCAAACGGTCATTTTCAGAATACACCCGATGTACCAACGCAATACATAACAAGGTGATGCATAACAAGGTGGTACAAAACGTAACGTAATGTTACTTAATATGTAGGGTAGTGCATATAAACATAAATAATTTAGATACCGAGATTAAATCCGACGTTTGTTGAGGTGATCTGGCAGATAAGCGTGTGGTGTACGGGTCTGTCAAAAGGGTCGTGTGCATAGGCCACAACCTGTAATGAAGGAGAATGGTGAAATTCCTGTGGGGGAGGTACGGAGGTCCGGTCTGAAAGAAAGTCTCACGTGACACGTTTCATACCCCTATTTCCCAAAATGGCGATGCCGAAAACAGCAACTGCTTTTCTTTTTCAAATTTGTCACGCTCGTTTGGGAGCATAACGTTGTGTGCACTTTTCAAGGCCAGTGCGCGCGGTTTTGTCTGGAGCTCAAGCTTTACGTAATCCGTGCTGCCCGTTCTCTTCTTACCGTGCAAACACAACCACCGCCGTGCACGAGTCAAAACAAGGCAAACTCTTGATAATCTGTGTGTGACATCCACCGTGCCGTTTTCAGCCGCCTTTATTTACCCATTCCCCTTTTTTTCGCCGTGTTTAGGCCCCTGGGAGCCACAGAACAAGCAACCTTCCGTCCAACCGGTCCCATCTTTTAGATCAAGGTATTGGGAAACTGATATATCTTTGAGCTTGTTGGTGTTTCAGAGCTTCTTGGAAAGTATAGGGGTGCACATTTAGTCACTACAGAATTTATTCCCTGATTTCCGGATATCCGGATACGTATTGGAGAAGCAAGGCTATTATTGCTGGTTATCCTTGGTTATCCTTGGTTATCACTGTTCATCATTGGTTATCACTGTTTATCATTGGTTATCACTGTTTATCATTGGTTTCATTTTTGTTACTCTTAAAGTCAAGTATTTGTTTAGGGAATACTGTTGACCAATCAGAGACTAGATCAGAGTACTCAACTCGAAGAGGTACTAAGAGGTACTAAATTTTAAGATACTGACCGGCACTTAATTGGTTATTGTCTGCTTTTCAAGTACTGAAAAGTACTACAGGGTTACTTGAACAAGTGACCAACCACTGCTTGTTACTAAGTACTAATTGTGATTGATCACTGCTACTGGTACTTTCTTTGGTACTGTTACTGTTACTAATAATCTTGGATTTACTGGATCCATACCACCAAACGACTAATCGGCAATCATCTCGGTCATGCCCGACAGAAACGTCTTGAAGATTTTCCACCACTTTAAGCCAGGCCACAACGGAAACAACTCTAGTTCCAGTCCTGGCAATGGAGGAAGTGGAGCACTCGAAAATGGGGCAGTTGGAAATGCGGGAAGTGGAGGAAATGGAGATAACACAGCGAGCTCTTCGTCCACGCAGGGTGTGTCGTCGGCCGAAACCCACCTCCGGCCTTCGGTGTCCAACCTGTCCCACAATGGAGCCCGCAAGTTCTTGGGGATCCAGATTGGGAAACACGAGTCCGGCGAATCTCTCTCGCTGCCTGTTCTCACCAACTCCTCCGACCATAGGGAAGTGAATACTCCACCAATCCAAGCACCTGGAAGTTCAGTTCACTCACCAGGCCTTTTGGCTCAACACTCGTCTCAGCAGCATGCACACCGTTTGACCAGTGCTGAGGAAAACCCCGTCAACAAATCTACTAGCTTGGGTGAAATCAAGCGGCTTTTTAAGCCCTCCAGAAAAGTGTCTAAAACGCAAAATCTGCTGAGTGCCAGTGCAAGCACCACATTAAACCAGGCAACAGCCAACCTTGGCTCCGGTGGCTCTATGCATTCCATTCTGTCACAACACCCCTCGGCCGCCCCAAGCAGAGAACCGCTGGCGACTTCCTTGGTTGCACTAATCCAGAATACATCCTCGCAATTGCTACATCAGCAGCAGACCAAGCGCAAGGACCAGTCTGTGCATGAACCATTTACACAGGACGAGTCGCCATTGGTTAAAAAATACGGCAAGGTCAAGAAAGAGTTGGGGTCTGGCGCTGGAGGGTCTGTGCGGCTCATTATGCGTCCTCTGGACTCCAAAACCTTTGCTGTGAAGGAGTTTCGGCCCCGGAGAAATACGGAGTCGTTTAAGGATTACACCCGGAAGTGTACCGCCGAATATTGCATTGGGTCTACTCTCAAACACCCCAACATTATCAAAACCATTGATATTATCCATGAAAACAACCGTTACTACGAGGTCATGGAGTATGCTCCCATTGATTTCTTTGCAGTGGTGATGAGTGGAAATATGAGTCGAAATGAGATCAATTGCTGCCTCAAACAAATCTTGGAGGGTGTTTCATATTTGCATTCTTTGGGCTTGGCCCACCGGGACTTGAAACTCGATAATTGTGTGTTGACCACGGACGGAATCTTGAAAATCATTGATTTTGGAAGCGCTGTGGTGTTCAAATACCCTTTTGACCAATATGGAAGCAAACTGGAGATCCACTACTGCCATGGAATAGTGGGTCTGGACCCATACTTGGCCCCAGAAGTCTTAAGTCACCAAAACTCTTATAACCCGCAACCTGTGGACTTGTGGTCCATAGCTATCATCTACTGCTGCATGACATTGAAGCGATTCCCCTGGAAAATCCCCAATCCCGAAAAGGATAACAGCTACAAGTTGTATGCGATGGAGGACGACAATTACCATGACTACTACCTTTCGAACGACTGTCATAAGTTGTTGTTGAGACACCGGCATCTCAAGAACTTGATGGCACGCCTGAATAAAAAGCGCAAGCTTATGAAGATGGTGCAGGGCGACGACGATGAGACTACGCGAGAGCGGTCGGAGGGCTCGGAGAAGGAGAGGGATGAAGGGGGGGAAAAGGGAGAGAAAAGGGAAAAGATGGAAAAGGCCGATGACAAGCTCGAGAAGCTTAGCGGCGAGAAGCTCGAGGAGAAACTTAAAGCACTTGAAAACGTTGAGATATTGGAACAGACTCAGGTGGAGGAAATCACGCGTGAGCTCAAGCAAATTGATGACAAGTTGGAGGAGTACGAGGCCATCAAGTCTGCACACAAGGCCAAGTACCTAGAGGCCAAGCAAGCGCAAGAACCAAATGGGGAAGGGGATGGCGAAGAGACGCGAGAAACCGTCCGCAGATCCAAGTCACATAAGCAAATCCATGGCCCATACCGTCTCATGCGGCTTCTACCGCACGTGTCCAGGCCCATCATCCATAAGATGCTCCAGATCGATCTGCACAAGCGGGCCACCATCGAGGAGATTATGAATGACGAGTGGATCCAGAGCATCAAGTGCTGCACGTTGAAGCAGGCGCAGAAGGGGACGGAGGTGAATATCGAGGACGCTGAATATGTGATTTTTGAGCGAGGAGAGCCGGAACACGAGCATACGATAGTACTCGACGAAGGAGACAAAACGTGACGAAGATTATCTGGAAACGAACGAAGGACACATGATGAAGACTGTACATTGGAAAATCTCCGGAAGAGACATGACTTCAAGTGAAGATATTTAAGGAAAGAAATGGTTTCTGGGAGACACCTGAATCGGATAAAAAGGTCTCAATGACTTCTATGCCAAGACATGAACTAATACTTTAGGTCTACTTCTAAATACTGATTTCTGTCTACGGTCCAGTGTCTGTTTACAGTCTACAGTCTACAATCTACAGTCGACAAGCCCGTCTCCTCAGCTAATTAATAACTCTTTGGTCCTAATCTAGTCTCTTCTCTACTTGTCTACTTGTCTCCTCTCTGCTTATCTACCTGGATATGAGAATGAGGTAGATGTCTAAAGGTTTAGCAGATTATACTTCAATACGTCGAACCCGTCTGCTTAACCAGACTAGCACCCCACTTAGTATCGATAATGAGAATCTGTTAATCATGTTATGGGTATATGCTAGATTAGAATGCTGTAGCGTGGTGTACGGGTTCCGCCGCATTATCACGATAACGCTCAACCTCACCAACCCCACTATCTACCAACTACACCAACCCCACTTGGTACTGCACTTGGAACACCTACCCCAAACCCCCCAAACCCCCAAATACTGCACGTGCAAATCTATAACCACAACCACACTCTAAATATTTACCATGAACACCCTCAACGGAAGCAGGCTCAAGACCACGCTCAAAATGGCCATCTCCAAGCTCAAGTTTCTCCAGGAAAAAAAACTCGCGCTTGGTAAGCAACAGCGGCGGCAATTGGCCGATCTCTTGGGTGCAGGAAAAGAAACCAGCGCCACTATTCGGGTGGAAAACATTATTCGGGAAGATATTTATGTGGAATTATTGGAGTACTTGGAACTTTACTGTGAATTGCTCTTGGCGCGACTCCTGCTAGTGTTGGATACGCAGCGCGTGCAAGTGGATGCTGGGCTCAGTGAAGCCGTCGCGCTGGTCATCTACTCGTCTTCGCGCGTAGAGGTCAAGGAGGTGGCCGCGGTGAGCGACATGCTCAAGGTGCGGTACGGCGTGGAGTACAGTCGGCGAGTAGTGGAGTTGGCCGAGGGTGTTTCTGAAAAAGTGGTCAAGCGGTGTGACATTGAGCCTCCGTCGCTGGATTTGGTGGTGATGTACTTGACGGAAATAGCACGGACTTATGAGGTTCCATACAGTCAGATTGAGGAACTGGGTCAGGTTGAGGCACTGGGTCAGGTTGATGAACTGGAAGTGGCTCAGAATGAGATTCTGAACGAGGGTCAATTCCAAAATGTGGATGAAAAGAAGAATCAACTGAAGAATGAGGAGTTGAAGCAGGATCAGAATGAAAATCACGATCAAACTAAAAATGGCAATGGGAGTTTGAATCTGAATCTGAAGCTGAAGGTGGATCACTTGGAGAAGCCGAAGGAGAAACCCCCTAAGGAATTGAGTGACTTTGATAAATTGAAGGAACGGTTTGCTGCGTTGAAACGGTGATCCATTAAGGATACTACATGTGTTGAATCTAATGGGATTTGGGGTATTTTCTGGAAGACCTGTCCAGATTATCCTTTCAATTGTGTGTCCTTGTTGAACCTCATGTCTAACAAGATTCTAGTGTGATTCTTCTATGATGTTCTTTGATGTGATATTGTGTGTTCTCATGTTCTGACTTGATCTGAAGACTGGATTATGAGGTTTAATGAGACTGGATTAAAGACAGAACTTCTTAAGGCCAGAGATGTGAGAGACGGGACTACAGAATACTAGGTTCGCTAAGATCCAAGCCATACCTAGGACTGGATAAGACTGGATAAGACTGGATAAAACTGGATAAAACTGGATAAAACTGGACAAGATTGGATAAAACTGGACAAGACTGGACAAGACTGGACAAGACTGGAACTGAATGTGAGCTGTTCCTTATACAGCAAAGACCAGTTCTAATAAGCAAAGGTATAAGAAATTGTCCCTGAGCCAATCTTTTGAATACCAGTCCTGAATTTTTACTGACTACTTACCGCTGTTCACGTGACTTCTGGAGACTAGTCTACGATACGAGACGGGTGAACAATACTACGAGTTGCACCTGCCTATTACCATACTCCTTCCCCAAAACGGACAAGTGTCTTGACTTTGTTTCGCATTTGTCTCGAGTCTGTTTCATATTTAGATCGCCACTACTGATTAGCTAATCCATGGGGTTATATGCATTGCAGATCTGTTGATATCATGTCTGGTCCTGCACACAGCCCCGCGCCTCCAAAACATCAACCTCAATCTGAACCAAACCTTTCTGACTCTCAAACTCACAAACTCCTTTCATGAGCATCTTGACGCCTCGGCAGAGTGACGAGCTCCACCGGGCGCTAATGCAGTACCTCGAGCCCAAACTTGCTGCTGCAAACCATCAAAGTACTGTGAAAGTGCTTCGTCTGCTATTGGATGTTTCCCCCGATAATCCTACCCAAGCACCTCATTTCCTAGAGAAAAAATGGTCCACGGTTCTCCGGTTGCAAAAGAAAATCTTGGATTTGCAAAACGAGGTCAACAGTTATAAAGCATTAGTGGAGCTGGCGAACCTGGCCGGCCATTCGGCTGTGGTGGCTCGAAATAAGCTTGATTGGCTTCCGAGCTCGCCCAATAAGGTTTTTCCCACAAAATCCGCCCAGATCGTCAATTCCGTGGCTGTGCATCCGAAATTGCCCTTGTTGGTCGCCGGATGTACCGATGGAAGCATGGTGGCTTGGAACATTGCCACAGATGACCCTCTGATCCCGGAAAAACTCTGGGGGGCCCACCTGAGGTCCGTGCACAAGGTGCGCTGGTCGCCCGGTCACGTGGACGTGGCCTCAGATGCCTCCGACTACGTTCTAGCGTCGTGTCTGTCGGATTTGTCCATTAAAATCTGGGCTGGCGATGCCTTGAAGCATATCCGCACCTTGACGGGGCACGAGCACACGGTTTCGGGGGTGGCATTTTCGGCTAATAATCCGAACTTGCTCTACTCGGTTTCTCGGGACAAATCGGTGAAAATATGGGACCTTTTGGATGGATACTGCATCAAGACGTTTGTGGGCCATTCCGATTGGGTCCGGGACCTTGACGTTATTAGCATCAATACATCGTTGGCGTTGAACGTTCTCCGACGGTCGGAAATCACCTCGCTTGAAATGGGTGACTTTTTGGTCACGTGCTCCAACGACCAGTCCATTCGGTTATCCCATCATCTGGGCACGGGACTTGCCATGCTTTTGGGGCACGAGCACGTGATCGAAACCGTGAAGTTTGTTCCCATGCTAGCGAACCAATACTTGGACAAATACATCCTACTGCATATGGACCGGTTCCCGTATCTCTCCCATGCCATTGTGGAGAACGATGTGTATACACAGGTGCTCGGGTTCAAGTACTGTGTTTCTGCGGGCCGAGATAACCTCATAAAAGTGTGGCTTCTCCCTCCACCCACTCTACAGGCACACCGGCCGCCAATGCCGGCGATCCAGAACAATCTGCAAGGCTGGCACGTGTTTGATCTTTTGGGCCACCAGCTGTGGGTGAAGAGCTTGGAATTCCACCCAAGCGGGCGTTATTTATTCTCGGGGTCTGACGATAAGACCGTTAGGGTGTGGGATTTTGCTTCTCTACCGGAGAATGGTGTGATAGCCTGCACGAAAACGTTGAAGGGGCACGAGGGGTTTGTCAATACCATTCATTTTGCTGGTTTCGAAGCTGTGCCTGAAAACATGGAGATTACGGAAGTTAAAGAATCAGAAGCTAAGGAGACTAAGGAGGCGACAAAGTCAAAAGAGCCTAAGGAAGACAGGACCAAGTCCATTGAATCCTCCATGCGGTGCCTTTTTGCAAGTGCAGGAACAGACAACACTGTGAAGACATGGGGATAGATGCAGGTCTCCAGGTGATAATATCCAAAAGTCTAGAGAGTCATTGACAATGGTCAATGGTTAATGGTTATTCATCTGTTAATGGGACGAAGGGAACGAATAATGTGAGGGATAGGTTTACTCTTGTTGAGTCATGCTTTACCACGGAGTGGTTAGGTGGATCTGGAACAAGAAATTGGCCAGTCCAGAATAACGAGTCTGTTTTTCAACACAGAGCTTGCAATCAGAACCTTAGAGCTTTCTAGAGCTCCAGAGTTCCGAGAGAAGAGGGTTAATTGGGCAAGGAACAATGGAAGCAAGATACTTATACTATAGTATTATAGCGAGGTGTAGTACTGCATGCTGTAGTCAGGCATAATCTTACATTTACCATATAATACTATAAAAATACTCTGCTCTTCATATCAAAGAAATACCTCGTTATTGAAAAATCAGGCTGTCTTTTAAACTCCATTTTATCATATGGTACTCATGGTAAGGTACTATGCAGGATTGACACCACACAACTCTTCCTATACTCACTCCCCCAATAAATCTGCTACTATACTCACTGCACAGTACTTCCAGATCATTACTTCCATGATCAGTACATGACTCATGGTAGTGTCTTGAAATATAGATCACTTTTTTAAACTTAATAGAGCCATTGAGTTATCGTGGTAATTAAACCTGGTAGTAGAGTAGACCACTGGAGTAGAGTACTGGAGGAGGACATCACTGTGGTACAGGCAGAGAGAGTACCAGAGGAAACACCGGTTGAAGATCCAGAAATGAGTACGAGTATACCCATAAGAATCACTAGGATTGTCCCATAAGTATGGTGGACTCCATACTTTAAGCGGATCTCTGGTTCAGACCTAGACCCTATTTTAGGGTAGTCTGTACATAACTCTGTATCTTCTTTATGTTTCCTGAAGCTGACCCATTCTTCTGGCTTGACATTAGTAGATTTGCCAGAGACCTCCATAGCCTGCTTTGCCCATGCTTAATATATGTATGTATAAGAGGGCTGTAATAACACTTCTCTCTGAGCTTATTGCTCCAATCAATTCTATCAGACGAGGTCCCCGACGAGGTCCCCGGGTAAAGAAGAATTATTTTAAAATTCTTTCGGCTGAAGGTGGCTAAAGTTCAAGTCTTTGATTCACTGATTTTGATCGGTTGGTGTGATCTTGTTACTGAATTCCGGGCGTATCAGTGGTCAGCAGCAACTAGTAGAAAACAGTAATCAGTAATCATCAGTGTTGCCAGTAGTCATCAGTAGTAAGGCATTATAAGTGTAATCAGTTAGGTTGTCGTGAAGGTCGGATTATTTTTTTGATCCAACATAAACTGTATACCCCATGGTATGTCTACCATGAGCTTCTGACGAATACTATTCATCTATAGTAATACAGATCGAGAACAACGACAGCTGATTAGACAGCCAAATAAACAGCCAATAGACAGCTGGACATTCAATATTGCAAACTCTTTTGATATTCCTTCAATGAATTAGTAAAAATCTAAGCCTCTCTGCTTTAGTTTGTCTCTCCTCCACCACTCCTCCATACAGGCCTGAACCCAGATCTTAGCCCACATGATAGCAGCCACGTAATAGCAGCCACGTAATAGCAGCCACATTAAAGAAGTATAAAAATAGAATAAGCAAGTAAAGAAAGGAGAAGGAAACGGAGGAGGAAGAAAAGGAGGGGGCGACGCGGCCTTTTATATTTTCTTGGTCTGAGGGGAAAGGCTGCTATTCCTTTATGCTTGTGCATGGGCGGGGAGCGCATGTTTCAGGTTTCGCAGCCACCTGTGAAAATACCCAGGATCATGTATAAATACACCCTTCGCACCACGTAAAAATATGAGAGATATATTTTCCTTGTGGCTGAGTTATTGGATGGCATGAAAAATTATCCGGAAAACGAGGCTCTTAGGTATATCGTCCCAATACAGAAATTGGCTAGACTACCGTCTCTTATCTACAGTCTCAGAGAGAAAGTTGATCATTTGGTGAGTATGATGAGAATGGAGTTGGGTATTGGTCTTAATGAATAAATATCGAAATATATTACTTCATGACCATCATTATACTCGTCAACCATTCTACCATTCTACTCCACCACCTCGTCATCAACGGTGCATTTTCCACTATCATCCGACTGTGGCATCCGGAAGTCCCAAAAGGTATAGTTGTATTCGTCAATCTCCATGGGCACCCACTGCATTTCAAACGAATTATCGATGCCTTCAAGCGAGTGATTCCCAAACTCCGACATGTTTCCACGAGTGTCGAGTAAAAGGTCATTGAAGACCCCTACAAGATCAGCTGTGGGAGATTGGTGTTGTGGTTATGGAGTTGGGAGCATGCTCTAGTTCCACTAGTAGCCTCGGGCTTATGTAAGCCTTGAAGTGTTCTAATAAGATCTGGTCATAAGCAAGAAGCGACGAAAAGTTGTCTGTGTTTTCGAAATTCAAGCAGACTTTGTGGGGCGGACTCATTTTAATCCACGGTAAAAACCTCATCATTTAACTTGGAGTCCATTACAAAAATCGCTTCCCAGTTACGCATAGCTAGCACTAATAGCCAAATGTTCGGGAACTTGAAGCTACACTCAGCTATAAGAGAGGAATCACGTGCTTCCTTGAATCAGGCAACATAAATCTGGTTTCTGCTCAATACTTTTGATATGGTGATGTTGACCTTGCGGAGTATCACCGAGTTTAAGTCAAGGGTCAAATCAAATTACTCTATTAGTACTTGGTGGCTCGATGAATTGACTGAAGATGGGTTTTAAAAGAATTTGGTAGACCTATTCCCTCATCTTTACATCTACTACTTCTTCTACAACTACTTCCCCAGTCAATTCTTCACTTATTTCTATCCACTACTATTGTGTACTAGGTCTTTAGTTTTATGCGGAGTTCATGGTTGAGTATGTGATAGTTCTACTTTTCTTAACATTGACTCTATTCCTAATGCTATTCTCCATATTCCAATAGTTGGGAGGAGAAAGTCCTGCAGATAGTACTCACATTTTTACTGGACTTGACCCTTAGAGTTCGTATCTTGTACTTCTATCTACTAACTGCTGTGATGCTTACTATAGACTACTATTTAACAAATTTAAGTAATTAGTAGACATGGATTACTATAATACGTGGTTCATTTCCCTCGTTATGTATGGGACTGCATATAATGCATCGTACTTGTCTTTTCCACTGTATCATAAAACTGTAGTCACTATTTGTCTCTTAATGAATTATTTGACTGCATACTGCTTTAATTGTATGTGTCACTCTGGAATGGAACTTTCCCATCATGACATGGTACTGCATACTGAGGTATTTTGCATAGCTAAGTTTGACAAAAGTGGTACCAAAGAAATGTTGAGAGTGGCTTAGTACTGCTTCATAAAGACTGGTATGTATTTACAATATATACTATTGTAATGTACTGCATACAGTAAACACTGAACTGCTAAGACCATTTCTCAAGATTCATATATTTTTCTTTCACTCATAACATCTTGACTGCATACCAAGACAAGAAGAATGTTAGTAGATCACATTTATTTCATCTTTCAAAACATTTCTTGGTGCGCCTGCATATACCCCTAGTCCATTTTCAATCAATGTTCAGTTAATCCCTTTCAATCAACTGGGGAGCACGCTGGGCCCATTCGGTCCATGAACCATCATATACCCGGATCGGAATATCGGGTGCTACCTTTTCTAGGGCCAACTTAAGAATCACTGCCGTCACACCCGTACCGCACAGCACAATGATGCCCTTATTGCCCAAAGGAGAAGTCAAATCCAAACCAAACTCCCGTTTGAGCAAGTCGGATATTTCCTCTTTGGTCTTGTAATTTCCATTGTCGTTTAAAACTTTGGAAAAAGGAAGAGAATGAGATCCCGGAACGTGTCCTGCAGGCAAGCCCGGCCGAGGTTCGGGTTCTTTCCCTGAAAAACGGCCTGCAGAACGAGCATCGAACATGGTATATTTGGAAGTCAATTCTCCGGTTTCCACCAAATCAAGTAATTCCTCGTACTCAATGACTTGACGGCGGTAATTTTCAAAAAAAGCATCCTGCGTAATACCTCCGTACTGCAGGCAAGGCCGGTCCACAGGGACTTCTCCCGTCACCAATTCGGGGAATTGCCGTTGGAAGTCCTCGTAATGGTCCACCAAATAAACTTCTTTATGGCCATATAAGGCAAAAGTCCATGCGGCCCGCGGGCCCGAAAAAATGCCAGATCGGTCGTACAACATCACTGTATCGGACTTCTGAATTCCCAAAGAGGAAATCGACTCGTTGAACACCCGTTGCAGCGGGAGCATATGCGGGTATTTGCTTGGCAGAAGACACACCTTGTCCAAATCGAAAAAGGCGGCATTTTCGATGCGGTTTTGCCGGAACTGTGCATGGGGGTTGTGGGGGTTGTTGGGCATATACCACGTGCTATCCACGGGGACCACCGAAGCAGGGCTGGCCAAGATCTTGGCTGCCGTTCCTGCAGAAATCACTCTTACCGACATATTAAACGAGTTCTGAAACGAGTTCTGAAACAATTTCTAAACGGCTGTAGATAAGTACCAGTTTAAACACTCTCGCAATCTCAAGTATTCGTGGTGTGTGAATTTCTGTACAATGTAAAGTCTGTACTTATTGAATTCCTGCACAAAGAAGTATATGTACTATCTGAAACAATTCTGAAACAATCCTGAAACAATCCTGAAACACCTGGTTCCTGTACGATGTCAAACTGTTCTGAAACACTAGTGATTATATTCAGAGACGCCTGGAGTGAGAGTGAGGAAAGGACATTCTGCAGGATGTAAACGCACGTGATACAATCTCTCCTAACATTGCACCAATAAAATTACCGCCAAAAAAAAGTAGGGAGAATGTAGTCAGCTTCTTGTAGTTGTTCTCTCTTTTGTAATACTAGGGGAGAGAATTTTTGGGAATAAGAATGAAAACGGTTATATGCAGGATAGAGGCTTAAAAAATAAACATTTTTAGTTCATTTTTTTTATTTTATCATAACACTTAGACCCATGATGACAAAATATTTCACATAGATCCATTCCTCCTTATTCATTACTCAACTTTAACAAGTTTTGTGGTCGTGTGCGCACCAATTCTTCTCTAACAAGCACTCGGTTCTGAGCAATCTACCATAACCATAACCATAACCATAATCACCAGTACACCACACTAGAAATTATATCTATATTACCTTACCATTCCTAACCACTTACTACACTTACTACACTAACTACTATACTTGTTACTATATGCAGGTCTTCTACTGATTTACTATAGCAGTACACTACCTATGGTGAAATCAGACCCTCGCTGAGTCAATAGTTCCTGATTCCTCTGTTGAAATTCACCAAAAATTCACCAGAATTCACCAGAATTAACCAGAAATAACCAAAATCTAACCAAAAACCGGTGTTGGCTGAATACTGGCCAAATGCTAGAATCTGTCATATTACCACTGACTGCCCCTAAATTAATACACTAATATAGTACTGATAGTATACTCTAGTATTGCCTCAAATCACTTAATTAATTGGCTATTCTTTTTTTAGGGGTTCTGAATTGAAAGTAGAGTATTTAACTTATCTCCTGCACAAAACTCTGGTCCATTAGCTTCATTGGCTATAATTGGTGGTATTTTTCTGCTAGTTACACCGAAATTTCGTGTTTTTGTAAATGGAAAAAATGACATTTATGCCATTGTAATTCGAGCAAAATTTATAATTTCTTGATTTATTTCTAATGCTTCGGAACTTAGATACAGCTGAAACCCTCGGAACTGTCGCGCCTCTGGCCCTCGGGTCATGTGGGTACTCATGTATGGGACATTGTAGAATGCTCAAAATAAAGTCTATAGCAAGGAAAATTTACCCCTGGGGATGTCCGGAATTCTAGCATTTTGGCAAATTAATTCTTACTATAATTTGGCTAAAATTGGGTCTTTTGCATTGACCTTTTTTTGTTATGGGGTTGCCTGGTGCACGGGTTTCTCGGCCCCCCTCGCTTCACATTTTCGAGGGCAGTTCCCCAACAGAATGCAAGAAAAATTCAAAAAAAAAAGATTTTAAAGGTGTATTTGGACTTTCTTAAATGAATGGAAGTGATTTTGAATATTGAAATGATAATTCAAAGGAATACTTCTAGTACTGAACTAGTTGGTATTTTGCACCCAAAACGCGCACCTCCAGTTTAACAGAAAATGCGATCTGTGTTCCCAATTCACACACAATCTGAGAACCCCAAATAACCCCAGAAAAGGAACAATCTTATGTACAGCTTACGTAATCTTCCAATATTCTTAAATTGTTATAATCTTTATCCACCATGGCTAAAGAACAGGCTAAACGAATTACAGGGTAGTGTATAGTGTAGAGAAGAGTAGTACACTAATATATATTCCATCCACCAAATCTTTAAGTAGTAATTTTTTTGTTATAGTGATATACTCTCTATTTTTGGTATTGGCTTGTATAAACTAAATCAGCATATAAAAAAGAGTAAAGAGGGTTCAGTATGTCAGTTGTGGCATAATACCTAGAATAATACCAAAGCTAGCATTCCAGTTCCATGATCCTAGCACCTATGGCTCTGCAGAAAAAACCCCTACAAACCATTCTTCACCTTTATTTATTTAAAACTTATATTCTACGTATAGCTTCAAGTTTACGTATACTTCTAAGTTACAGTATGTAATGATATACTACTAAACAGTATACGGAGGATACCACACTAATATAGAATCTTATACCAGTAAATCTGGTGTTCCTATATACTTTTAGAATTTCACCACTAAACTAGTCGATAGTCAAGTTTTGGTATTCCTTAGTTCTATCAGCATAACTGAAGGTCTTGAAAGTAGAGTCACCACACCATTGGTACATGTAGATACCGAAGAAGCCAGCTCTATCGACCATCTCACCACAGAAGAAATAGTCAGCAATGGCAATTCTGGTGTTCTCGTCATCGTTGGAAGAGTAACCGACTGGATAAGACCAGCCCTTGCTTTTGATGTAAGACTTTATGTCTGACAGCAGCCTTAACGAAAGCAGAAACATCGGTGTTACTCTTGTTGTTAGTGAGTTCGTTACAAGCAAAGAAACCCAAAACGTTAGAGTAGTTAGCGAACATGTAACCCTTTTATTAAAGGATATGATGGTTAGGGGAAGTATATAAAAAGGAAGCAGGCATGCGCTCTCAAGAGAGAATATCGAAGAGATCAGCTGTGAGAAGTAAATCAGGGATTTTTTTAGTATGATTTAGCATTAGGCAAGAATACAAGTAAAATGGCTACGAAGGTCTACTCTGATTTTTAGAGTTAAATGCCTCAAACGTTCTATTTATGTAAGTTCTTTCTATTATCTTGTCTATTATCTTTCTATTATCTTTCTATTATCTTGTCTTACCTTGTTTTATCTTGTTTTATTTTGTCATATCTTGTCATATCTTGTCTATTATCTTGTCTATTATCTTGTCTATAGCTTACATATCTGGTCTATAGTCTGTTAGATTGCGCTAGAATTGGTGTATGGTCGTTGAGCTATGAATTTTTTCTTAGAATTCTCAAGAAAAAGACCAAATAATGAAGTAATGTCGAAAATTATAAATACGTCTAAATTAATAGTATTGTATAGCTTTATATGGAATGACCTACTGGTCAATCAGACCAAGTCTTTAAGCCTTCAAGCTAACCTAGTGCTTCCTGAAAATGCATAATTTTAGATACTTAGAGAGAAAAATGGATAGTATTATAACGTATAAAAAGATTAACATATTTACTTTTTTTTGCATTGACGTAGTTAGTGTAGAATAATTGGTTCCGTTAGGGTAGTGCGCGACCCAAAAAAGGATCAAAAACGATCCAAAAAAAAATCATATCCATTATTTTCACATGTTCTAGCTTGAATTTTTCAATTTTACTAAATCTATAAGAACGAGAAGCATTTGTTGATTTTTTATGGGTTCACATCCCATGAATCAACTCAATGCGTCCCCATTTCGCACCCAATCGCACCCAAACTGGCACTTCAACATTTCATCACATAGCCTCACACCGCATCAAATGCACTTGAGTTTTTAAAAAATGGAAATACACTAGAAGATAATGTCATTGAAAAATTACCTAAAATGGAAATAATACTGATGTTCATAATAGTCGTTTTTCGTAAACATCGCGATTCTCGCGGTCAAAATCGGTAGGTTCATTTTCAAGTAATACTCAGTGCGCGCACTAAACTCTGGGACTAACCGTAAAGGAGTATGACTATTATTTTCAATCAATGGACAGTTTCTATTGGAAAATTCCTGAAACATCTTTTATACAGGAATTTCCATTCAAAAATTATAAAGAAAAAAAGAAATATTGTAGCATGCAGGTTTCTTGGCTCTCATACCTCTTTTCAGCAAAGAGTGAGGTGAGTATGAGGCACCAAAGGACAAACCATGAATTAGACATAACTAAAATTAACAACCTCTTAGTAATAAACTAAAGAGACTAAGCAATAAAAAAATAATCTACCTTTTAAAATTAATAGGTTGGCCCAATTGGTATTATGGTGCTTTTTAGTGATGCACGTGAGTCGTAAATATTGCGACCAGTACTGGGCTCTGTACTTCTGCTCACAGATATATGTGAGACATTTTCTTGTACTACCACTTTCTTATTCTCTATCCAATATCAAAAACTTACCTTGGTATTGAAGACCATCAAAAATCGATCCAATAATATTCATTGGAATCATTCAATCCAATCAGTTATTCAGTCATTTCTATTCATCAATTATTCATTCGATTCTATCAATTCATAAGTTAATTGTGTACTTGAATTGACTCCTTTCAATTCACAATGGGGCTGGAAACACCCACTTTAAGACCCACAAGAGGCTTGAAGCTGGAGATTGTGGATATACCCTTGAAAAACTATCTTAAAGCCCGTGCCACGGAAGATTCTTCTAAATCTACCGAGTTTGTTCATCCAGAATATGCCAAACTTAATTCGGAGTTGTATACTAGTTATTGCGCTTTAACCAATATCAACCCAACGATTACTTATGACAAGCAAGTTCTGGACAATTTGAACACTGGTGCAACGAAAACTGGAAACCCAAAGTCTGTTCCTGGACAAGACATGACTCTGGGCCAGGAAAACGAGATTATTTTGACGGTAGCAAAATCAAAAGCTTCCTTTACCCAAAGACTCCGGGGTTTATTGCTGCCAAAAGGCCTTGCCTTATTCAAGAAGGAAATGCCTGCTTCACCCGAGATTGGGTGCGAAAACGCTCCTTCGGTTGCAATGCCCAAAAATTTAAAAAAACAAAAAAACAAGCACGCAATCCATTTCCAAGCCACCAAGAAATGGAGCAAGATGCTTGATAAAATTAGACTTTTGAAAAAACATTCTGAATGCTATATTCAAAGAATTTCTATTTGCAACACTCTGGAATGCCCATTGAAAATCCGCAAAGTGCACCGTCTTTCCGCGAGTCGCACTTTTTGCAGGATTTACGCATTGAGAGTGGGTTGCAAACCAGTGAGCTTAGACTTGGTCAATTTAGATGATGCTGACTTGATTGGTGTACCCATAAACACTATCAAACTGGCCTTTTTACCTCAAGAAAATGAAAAGGTCAGAAGCATCAGGCTTGGTGACAAAACTTCGCGAATCAAGGCCAATCAGCTTTGTTCTCACTTTGACGAGTCCAAAACTTTAGTTGCTGAAGAAGAATCCAAGCCCAAGCCTAAGCCTAAAGATGCCACTGGAATCACCGTCTATTATGTTGACGGTGTACCTCACTATAAATTTCTTAATGCGTGGCCTATGGATGTTTATGTTCCCACTCGACCAAAGAGGGATGAGGACCAAACGGCTTATCGTGTTCCTAAGAAAAGGGTTCACTCTTCGAAATTAAAAGTTTCAGAGTTTGAAATGGAAGACTTTAAAGTTGAAACTAAAGTGAAACTTGAACTTAAAGAAAAAATCGAAGTTCAAGTTGAAGCTAAAAGTGACGCTAAAATTGAAGCTCAAATTAAAGACGTGGAAGTCAAAGAAGCTAAAGTCGAAATCCCAGTCGCTTTTAAGTCTTTACCAGTCAAGTCCACCACATCTACTTCAGTCTCGCAGGGAAAAAATACCACAGTCGAGATTGAAGAAGTTGTTACTGAAGTTGTTCCTGAAGTGTCTACTTCACAAGAAGATACCTCTAAAGCTTTAATCCTTTCCTCTGGCAAGAAAATCTAGCCACGGAAAATTGAAGCCATTGTTCCCCAACAAATACTGTCTCGTATTAACCGAGAGAGTGTTTCTACTATTGCTTCCGCCCATAAACTCAATCAGATTGAAAGCTACAAAATAGAGGGCATACTATGGATTATCGTTGAGAAGAATTTTCTGAATGGAACCTCAATCAACCACCTCCATGAGTTCAAATGTCTAGTGGTTGAATACACCAATCTCCACAAGTCCAAACAAAATGGACAGTTGAAACTGTATAAGCAAATCAGGAGGTATGCCTTAACCATCATAGTATGCGCTGAAGTCTTTAATGTGAAGCCATTGACTGTCAAAGAATTAAAGAAACTTGTTGTTGGTCCTTCTGTTAAAAGCCAGAAAAAAAAGAGCTTTGATAAAGAAAGCCCTGGATTTAAAGCTCTGGACACCTTGCTACTACAGTCTAAGTGTATGAATTCTCCTGACAAATTAGTCAATTGTGTGAAGTCTCCTGAAAAATTAGTCAATCTGGCACCCAAAAAATGGGTGGTAAATCACAATCAAACTCTGAAGTGGCTGTTAAATAATGACAATACTTGGGGCAATGCAAAACGTGTTGACGATTGGCCTCCAAAGAGACCACTCCCAAAATGGAACTATGACTCTGTCTATTTTTTCGACTGTGACAATTACTTCGAAACAGAATTTGATATTGAGTACTTTTATGGCGATGATAAGATCCTTGATTATGACTTTAACAGGGGAATGGAAGATATCACTGCTTATTACTTTGACCTAGACTATTACTATGGTGAAGACTATCTAGGACGTTGACTGGCTTCAACATTGCTAGAAAGAAGAAAGAAAAAAAAAAAAACAAAGAGAATGGTTCAATGGATGGAGGTGAATGAAATACTTATGGCCCTTAACTGATATTGGAGGGGAAAAGTGGGGGATTTGGCACTAGTAGGTGTTTTTTTTTTGGAGACAATTTATGGTGGTTCTAAGTTGCTTTGCGGTAATGAACCTCAATGGAAACCTTGGATTTTGAAAGAATGTTAGCGAACCCTTAGATATGGGATTGCAACTTTTAAGTCATATGGGCCTTGGCGAACAGGACGGGATTTTGAAACGAAGCCATTTGAAATCACCATAAATTTGAACCAAAAAAAGAACCTGCCTTTCCAAATCCTCTACTATAAACCTACAATAAAGGTGAATGGTCATGAGTATTATAAGAACCAATAGAAATTGAATCAGATTCAAAAAAAAAAAATTATTGAATAGAAATTGCAAGAGAAAAAAGTATTTGTAGATTAGTAGCTTAGAGAGACTAGTAGTATTATTTATGTATTGTGAGGTCCATTGAAAGTGGGTTGCAAACGTGTCAGCCCGGATTTGATCAAATGGAATGACCCTTGCAATAATCCTTATGAGGATATGAGCCCTGCACAATTGGTGGGCTACTATAGAGAAAACCAGGAGATTTCAAAGTTTCGTGTTAAGCTCGAAAATGAACTCGACCATCCAAGCCTCCATCTGAAAGCCTTTGAGAATAAGCGATCGAAGCAAGGCACCCATACACATCCCAACCAAGTTTTGGAACCTTGTATCAAGTTGAATGCATCTCAAATTCCCAATTTACTGCCTCCGAAGAGAGTCAAGTTCTCGGATGTTAGAGTCCCAGATATCAATACAATAAAACCACATAAAATAGTTGAAATCCAAACTGTTAAACAGGTTTTAAGGACATCAGACAAGATCTCACATTTACTTTCATTACTCGAGCTGACTCTCACTTTATCAGACCATGACGATAAGATCATAGCCGAGATTGAGAAGACCATTCCTCATCTCTCTCCTCTGGAAGTGAGACAAGACACCTAAAAGTGTCTTACTTTGGCCCAGTTTAAAAGTGAGCCTGGAATTATCGGCCCCAAAGCTAAATTTATGGACCAAACCTAAAAGGAAACACACTTGGCCTTTTTTTCAACCACATTTGGCTCTAGGTCGATTCCTCATTCACTCAATACCATTTTCCAGCTTGAGTGTGAGTCCAAATCCAGCAATAATGATCTCAACAAATTGAAACTTACTACTGCAAAGGCTACTCCTACAAAGAATTTAAAAAACGTGTCTGAAAAGTCCACTTCTCTAAGCATTGTCAAGAAGATTGCGCGACGGATTACTTCAGAATCACCAGTGGATAGCTGGATCCACCAACCCAAAAGTCAATTATGGATCCAGCTCAATATGGAAGGAGACTTAATTCCTCACCTAAACAAAGATACTTTTAAATTAAAATGTCTTAGTGTGGACTTGAAGATTCTCTGCCTTACTGAGTGCGAAAACAAAATCAATGAGTACTTGGCTTACTTGCGACTTGTGGAGAGTGTAGAAAAGCAGGATTCCAAGAGATTTAAGAAAGTTCAAGAAAATGGTATAATTAATGTTCTTGATATTATGTCTCCCCTAATTTTTTGGTGTTTTAAAGTTGGAGGTGGCTCAAAACCTGCCTCTGATTAAGGTTCTGAGTCCATGTACTGCTCAGCTTTCGCATTTGCGAGCATTGGTGCAGGTACAAGATGATTTAATGAACCAATGCAAAGAAAAAAATTCATGGCCCAATTTGATATCCATGATCGGATTGAAATTTACCTTAAATCAATCCTTAAAAAAATTCAGGTGACTGGTGAAGTTTTTATGAAAATATGTCTTGATTTGGGCAACTCACTCAATAATGCGAATGTAATTGATGAATATGACCAAAGACTCTATGCAGTCAAGGAACACTTGGAAGTTCTGGAAAAAATGAACACCAGTGCTAAAGATAGCATTAATAAGATCTATTCTGGCTTCACTGAGAACTTATTTAATATAATCAGCGGCCATTCAAATGAGTTGTGACCTCAAAAAAAAAAAAAAAAAAAAAAAAAAAAAAAAAAAAAAAAAAAAAAAAAAAAAAAAAAAAAAAAAAGAAAAAAAATCAATACATGGACCAGTTCCACCGACTCTGGGAGCAAGAACTCGACAAGATGACTCTTTCATCGTAACAATTGGAGATGGTGATTAGTTGTGGCAGTTTTAAGCCCCAAAAGGACTTTTCCAATGAATGTGTCCATTTGAAAGCGTTTGAGGTATTGCTGCAAAAAAAGGACCGGATTAAGGCTATTTTATAAGGCAGTGCGAAATGCGCGCGAACTGTTGCAACTCACTTTTGATAAGGTCAATCTACAGTTTGCATCTTATATTTCCAAATCCCAAGATTACGACTATGACATTTATAATGATTATATGACAATAAATATATGACATTGAATATATGACAAACTGGCTGATTATATTATTTGGAAATGTGGAAAAAAGATGAAGCTAATCATTCTTAATACTCCATTAAGGTCTATAATAAAGACTACGACTACAAGTATAAGAACCTAAGGCCAAAGAAATTTATTATTAGGAATTGTAAAAAAAAAAGAGAACTATTTTTAGAAATAACCTTAATGATCTAGATTTTTATCACAAATCTTAATACTATTGGCTTGACTAGTGGATTAGAAACTAATGATTTCTTCCATATTGAGTGGAGAGGTTTTTGAGTGATATTGAGGAGTCCATGACTTGAAAATTAGTGAGAAAAAACTGAAGAGATGGTAGTGTATACAAAAAAGACTTATATATCTTATTGTTTATAACTGAAAGACTTAAACTAGTGTATAGTGTGTTTTAGGTCTTCGAAATTGTCATGTTTGATAGGGTAGTGCATATACTAGATCTTCGACCATTACTGCCGGAGATTGACTGGTTGCTTAAGTCACTCTATTTAAACTTATTTACTACGAGATTCTGGTCTTGGAGAATACAAACTACCTAATTTTATTTCCTGACTTCTGTAATTGGCTTATTAATTGGCTGACTAATTGACTGACTATAATTGACAGAGACTTTATCGGAAGACACTCGATTCGTCTGAGATTTTGTGGAGGTACTCAGTACTTTTAATAAAGACCAGAATACCTGAGTATTTTTGATTCTCTAAAGATGAATAAAACTTCATTATTCCACTATTCCGGAATAAATAGAATTACTAGGAATTGAAGGTGAGAATTGGACCTGAGGTAATACTTGAACAATGACTAAAAATGAAACGAAAAGTAATTGGTAAGTTAGAATAGAGTAGATAGTACATTTAAGGTAATTACGGACTTTGAAAATTCTGCATTTCAGGGTTAAATCTGCTCTGGTGAAGATTGAGGCACTGTATACAGGACGCAACATATTCACACCAGAAACAATCCCATCGTTTGATTCTGGTGTGACTCTTAGATTGGAAAAAAGCTGGTATATATTTGAAAAAAATTTTAAATTCTACTGGAACCTCTACTTCTGGTGAAAGCGAAAGAATCAGACTCCACGGGAAAGTGAAGGTAACAAATAAACATATAGACTATACACAGGTCATGGACTATACATGTGTTTCTACTAAGAAATGAAAGCCTAGAAGTCAATTTATTGTATTGATGACTTTTAAAAAAACATTGTCTATGTCTCTGTTTTGTCCAAGGTATCTGCCTTCATGAATTCCCGCAAGGCCATGGTGGCATAACTGCTCACACCCAATTTCATCTTCAAGATGACTGCAGTTTTGGAAGCACCTTCCGGTGGAGAGATGACTCTCTGCAGGAGTTCCGTCACATCCGAATCCACTTCCCCTTTTTCCCTCTTTTCAAACATCTCAAGGTCGGTATAAAGCACACTATCGTCGTCTTCCTTGTAATGAGTGATCTCGTAGGACACGTCACGTGCACGGGCCATGACCGTCCTATAAGAGCCGGCCAAGCTAAACTCTTTGATCTTACGCCCCATTTTGTGGGGATCAAGCGAATCCTTTTTCATGGCCGTTTCGTATACCTGCATCAACTGCTGATTGCCGGGGTACTGCACATCACACCCGGGCGACGGGAGCACCACGTCATAGATGGAGTACTTGGCTGTGTGCACGTCCTCTGCCGTAACAACATGTACTTTGGCTGCTCCACTTGTACCAGCCACATCCTCTTCGAAGACTTGGCCATTTTCGTCCTCTTCACTTTTGGCGTAAACTAAATCGCCTTCCTGCACAGAAAGCCCAAACTCCTCCACTCGCTTAGATGCAACCAAATTCCAGATGTAAGATTGATAGGCATGCACATAGATGAGCCGTAAGTTGCGAGGAATGTTGAGTATGGCCCGGAAATACATATCGGTGGTGTATGGGTTTCCAGGCTTATTCTTCGCCAACACCGTCAATACTGCGTGTTCCGCAGAGCATCTCCGAGGCATGAGCTTAAGGGCTTCGGCAGCATTGCCTGTTTCAGCCCATATCCGACGGGCGTTAACTGAATCGGGGACAACCCGTTCTTGTTCCGCCAAAATGAGCTCCACTGCACCTTTCCAGTCCTCACGCAAGAGGTATATTCCAAGCACGTGAGTGGACACGGAAAAGGTCCCAAACCGTTGGAGTCCGTAGTAGTTGATAAATCCTGTACTTTGGAGCCCAGAGAAACTCTTTTGTACCACTGAAGAGAGATCTTCTTGGTCTCCACCCCCAACAACCCGGACATCCCGAATAGCAATAACAAACTCATTTCCAGAGAGATCACCCAAATCCAAGCCCCGGTCGTTATATGCAAACCCACCTAATACGGTACCTTTCAAAGCCTTATTTAATGACGTCACACGAGCCACTTTTGCTTTATGGATGCAGAACCGTTGGCACGTGACACCACGCCGGTCCTTTGTACCGGAATATTTAACCGACTTATTGGGAATGCGCATGAATTTGGTGATGGTATTGGCCACCTCCATAGTCTCCCTATTCTCCTTGTACACGGTAAAATGCAAGTAATTTTTGTAGGGTCCCAAACCGTAGTTGACAATTCCATTTTCGTCCACGTGATTCACGTGATTATTTTTGCGTCCGTTTTTAGGGTTGCTCGTGCTGATTTTAAACGTATTGGCCCCAGAGGTACTGGTGTCCACCTTCCCTTCAAACGCTTGTCTGAAGAGCTGGTGCAAGAGAGTCCGGGTTGCCTTATCGGGGAACTGCGTTGAAGTTTCCATACTTCCACCCTCGGCCACCACCTTTTCGATTTGCCCGATTTCTTCATCGCTTAAATGTTCACTGAGTCTAGTTCTGTATTCGGCTGACACCTTAAATTCCTGCACAACTGAACTTTCACCATTTTTAGTTTCACAATTTTGAGTTTCAACATTTTGAATTTCACCATTTTGAATTTCACCATTGGTCGTGTCTGCACCATTTTCAACTTCATTTTCAACTTCATTTTCAACTTCCTTTCCAGTTTCGGTAATTTCACCTTCTTTAGCAACACTTTCCAAACTTTCCTCTTTATTATCCTCCGATTTGTCAAAAGTCTCTCTGTTTTCTAAGGCCTTCTTTCGCTTTTCTTGCCTCTTTTCCTTCAGAGAAGCCCCCAAAACGGGTCCCCGGTCGGATAAATGCACCACGTGACCATCCTGATCAAGTTCAAAAACTTGAAAATCCGAATACCGCAGCTTGATTGTCCCGAAAAAGCCGGCGGCGGATTTGTTAACGTATTGGGTGATCCCCACATCTGGTTCCTGCACGACCTTGGGTGGGGCGCCCACGGCTGCTTTTTTAACGGGAATTTCGGGCTCAACCTCGCCTGCACGTTTCAAAACACTGGCCATTGATTTCGGAATTTGAGCTAGTCGTTTGCTGGCGGTGATGTATCTGGCTAGTCAAGAAGACATTGGCTCCAAAGAGATGCGAAGCGGAGAAGAAAAAGGCACGTGCGCAGGTGCACGGGTTTTTGCCAGAGTAAATTCATTTCGATGTATTCACCCAAATTTACCAAAATATTTACTCAAATATACCAAAAAATTTACTCAAATATACTAAAATATTTACTCAAATATTTACCCAAATATTTAAAATTGAATATATTGGAAAAGATAGATTTCATGAAAATTCATGAAATGTATGGATGTTTGAGAATAGGGACTGTATATACCATGGGTTATGAGCACTGCAATGTATCTATAACGGAACACTCCATGAATTAAAGAACCCCAGCAACGTAAAAGTGACATAAACAACCACTTGGTTTTTGAGTTATACACGTTTATATATATATATATATATATGCAGGCTGATGTTTTATATTCATCCGAGTCACGTGTTTCTACGAATAGACGTAGAGTTATGCTTGACTGATTCAGAGTACACCAACTGAGCCAAAATAAAAAATACTAGCGAATATGGGTGCACGACCATTTAATCCTGGATCAGCCATATACTACTTGACTTTTCTGTCTTTTCTGTCTAATCTATCCTTTTTGTCTAATCTGTTCTTTTTGTCTAATCTGTCTAATCTGTCTAATCTGTCTAATCTGTCTAATCTGTCTACTTTCTCTAGATATTTCTGGTCACCAATTTCTAGTTATTCCTTGGATACTTTTTCTAGCAGATATATTTGTCTTTTTGACTTCTCTCGTGTCCTTTAGTTTGTCTAATTTGTGTAGGCTCGGATTCTAAGTTTCTGGTCTGTCTAGTCTGAAAGGGAATAATAAGAACCCGAATCTACTAGACCTTATTCGACTGCAAGTAATTCTCATACTCCCTGATTTGCTCTTTTTGGCTACCACCGGTATTTTGAACTAGTCAAAAGAGCCAGAACGTAAGGCCCGTGGCCAAATTCAGGCTTGTCTGAAGATAAACGCCCGATTGAAATGAGGTCGTGCGCGTGAACAATTTCATCATTCTCCAATTTCTCCCTTTTTCCAATACCCCATTTGCTGAAGCTTAGGGTCATTGAATAAAGAATTGCTTAACGTAAGTCTGTCACGTGTGGCCATGATTTCGTGACCCGTCTGTATAGAGTGCACCATGCGGTGGGATCCATAGAAATACCTGCATGCAGGATTTTGCACCCAATCAAAGCCCTTTTTCTGGGTCCTTAGTCTGGCTTTATATATAATTCCCACTAAGATAAACTTTCTCTTCCCAATTCAATCTTCTCTCTGGCAAATTTAGACCCTCTCTTTACCACTTTAGGTGTAAATGTGCATGAGACACAACCAAAGGTACATCAAGAAGACACAAATCTACCTTCATTGCGACTCCACAACTTTGCAGATCACGAAAAACTATGCATTGAAACATGTTCTAGGCTTTCATAACTCCGTCAAAACTATCAATGCATCTGCTAGGCCATGCTCTGTTGAAAGCAACTATGAAGGTAAGACAACTGTTCAGATATGGCCAATGTTTTTTGGCGTAAATCTGGTGTATCAGTAAAGCTGGTATGAGCCAGATCTTTTTTTCATCTTTTTTTGAGATTCACTCAAAACCAGCATAACACATTATGTTTGTGCTTTAGCCCGACTGAAAAAATTCTTGGAGCAGTCTGTACCGTTTCCATATAATCCTCTTTGTTCCCCACACTTTCACTCCTCCTTCCTTCACCAACTTTTTCTTCCCACAATCACAGACTTTACCAAGAACAACTCAGAACTTTATCTCCAATCCCTCCTCCACTCCTCCTCCAGACACTCCTCCACTCCTCCTCCAGACACTCCTCCTCCAGACAATCCTCCAGACAATCCTCCTTCAGACACTCCTCCCCAGACTTTCCTCGAAGCGATTCTTTTTGCGATGCAAGCCCCCAATCCCTGTATCTCGCTAGACGAGATCTTCGATTACCAGGCCGCAATGGATATCGACTCCTTCCAAGACCCGGCTCTCCCTGGCTTGGCTCCCCCAATGACTGGGGCTCCGCCCTATTTTAACCCGATTCCGGCCCCAAATGACCACTTGGGGCTCTGTAACTCGGACTGGGCGGTGATGCAGCCACCTCCCTTAGCTGAAGCCAATTTCCCAGCCGAAATAGACCCCAGCAACTTTGACACTATGATGTCTCAAATGACTGAGACTTCGTTTAACATGAACACTTTGACTGGTTTCATCAATCAGACCGACTACTCGGGCCTCGACACTATGATGATTGATTTTCCAGAAGCTGTCAATATGGACCAGCTTGTGGAGTTTCAGCCCTCTCAAAACGGCTGTTTCACGCAAATGGGCACAGATTCTCCTTTTGGAGTCTCTGCTCAGTGCAACGCTGAGAGTAGACAGTATGGGGACATCTTCGCTGCTGCATTGCCTCCGGACTCCCAATTCTCCCAATTCAAACCTATTACCCCTCTTGTGAAAACTGGCTCTGTTCACACACGGGTTCAGCAATTCGAAGAGATGCTGAGATCCGGGGAACTCAACTCGGATCAATCCTTCAACAATAATGAAGACTTCTGCCTCGATTCTCGCTACGAGAATTTTGCTAACGAAATCAATGCTGCCCAAAACTCTGGGACTATTATGCAAAGCTCACCAAAGAAACCCTCGACAGACTTGTTAATGGCAAGCGACTCGTCGAGGAATCTCTCCAACAGCTATGCACAGACAATGAACAGAAACGACAGCGACTTTGACATTAGCATCAACTGGGAACAAAACTTCCAGGATACCCGCTGGGATGTACCCGAAATTGTTTTCCCAAATGAGGCAAACGTGGCAGAACTCTCAGACACTGCAATGGAAGAATTCATTGCTGCAACCCTCGCACCCGCGGAGCATTTGCAACCAGTGATCCTGCAGCCACACTGCGACCCCGAGAACCCTCTCGCGCAACTGGGCCCCAAAGACAGAGGAAGCTCCTCGGGGTCTGACTCTCTCCTGCTGCTTTTCAATGAATCCCCTTCTGAAGCTGCGGAGAACGCAATCAAGAAGCACTCAATTGCTGCTCCTTGCCCAGCCACACCGGGACTTGGCAACTCCTATCCCAACGAAAACAACCAGCAGTTGGACAATACGGCTACGAACCTCCCAATCCAGAGAGATCCAAGCCTTACCCTCCGAAACACCCCATTGGCTACTAACACAAGCCTTGAGGTGATGGAGACTCTTCCAGATGAGCTCTTTTGTGGTCCTCCTGGAATGACCATGGACGACGACCCCTTCTTCACGTTCCCTACCGATGGGGGTGACAGTCCTAGCAACTTGGCCAACAATGACTCAAGCCAGCATGACTTGAATTCAATGGCCTTCTTGGACTCCAACTTCTTAGGAATGTCGGACGATGCCGAGCTCCAAGAAATTGACCAGCTTGCTCACGAGCTCGAGTTCGAAATGGAACAGATCGCTCCGGAACAACACCAAGAGCCGCAAGTGGCCCCAATAGCTGCTCCAAAACCTCCTGTGAGCACCAAACACAACCCGATTTTC
Source organism: Metschnikowia sp. 04-226.1 (assembly GCA_002370245.1). Taxonomy (NCBI): domain Eukaryota; kingdom Fungi; phylum Ascomycota; class Pichiomycetes; order Serinales; family Metschnikowiaceae; genus Metschnikowia; species Metschnikowia sp. 04-226.1. The sequence goes on from NLAD01000773.1 coordinate 67,054, forward strand.
ATGAGATCAGACAGGACAAAAAGAGCTTTCAAAGCTAAGCAAAGACAGGATGGCAAACTCATTGGAGTGCCGAGACAAGAGCCAATACAAGGCACTGCCATTCACACAGTGCCCAGTCCTCAATTGAACAAGCTAATCAAAATCAAGGTGGACCGAGCAATCCAGGTACAACCACAAACCCCGACTGCAATGGTCCAAGAACAACCAGTCCAGACATTCACAGTCCAGGACGAAACTCCTGAGACTACACCAGTCCAAGAACAACCAGTCCAAGAACAACCCGTCCAAGAACAACCAGACCAAGAACAGCCAGTCCAGACTAACACAGTTCAGGAAGTAACTCCTGAGACTACACCAGTTCCGGCCACAATGCCTGAGGCTACCAAGGGCAAGAGAGAGAGAAGAGGAAAGGCAGCTTTCAACTATGATGGAGTTAAAGTCCCCCATCAAGTGATCACGGTGCCTAAACTCCAAAACCTGGCTAGCTCTAAAGACAAAGCGAACCAGAAGTACAAGGACAAACTCATCTGTCTCAATGATTCTGGACACTGCGCAATCAAACGAACCAAATACCAGCGCAACACCTTAGCTGCGCTAAAAGACCTTCACCCAGATGTGGTGTACGATAAGAATGAAGACTTTGGTTCGGCCCGGCCCTACCAACAAGAGTTCACCCGAACCGAATTGGACCCAAAATCAAAGCGGCCAATGGTGGAGACTCGGAGTGCCTTGTGCGCTTATTGTGAGGAAATCAACTTCTTCGAATTGAAGAATTCATGCTACTCACAACACATGAGCCACACGCATGGCATTTTCACTGACAATTACTTGGCCCCTAACCCGCTCTTCTGCGGTAAGTACAAGGTGACCAAGACGGCTTCGGCAACAAGAAAGACACAACCCCGGGAAAGAAGCCGGGATGGGGTGGTTTGCCCGGCCTGCTATGAAGTGGTGGAGATTCGTTGCTGGACATCGACTCTGGAGAAGAAGCCTCTCTCAAACTATTTGAGGCACTTCAAGGACCACCACCGAGTTGATAAACGTAAAGAAACGTTCTTCAGCTCTCAGTCCTAATTAGCTCAAAACTTGCTATTAATTTGCTCAAATATATGAATATAAGATAGATTCACTTGTAGGCTCACTAACCTAACAGGGCTAGACGGGTACAACACAATGTCCTCAAGCATTCGATACTAAATTCAAAGCCAAGTAGCTGGACGCGTGGTAAACGTACCTGCCATGTGGTTGTTCTGGTCGATATGGAAGTTCAAACATTGAATTTCCCTACAGAGCTAAGGAATTCACAATGTACACCACTATGGATAGCACTATGCACAGCTCTAGAGAATATTGTATGACATTCAGCACGGATTCATTTCAACTGCTTCTAAATACCAATGCATGAGAAGTTCTATTCTCGGTTCCCGAGATCTAATTTATCTTATATCTCAAGATAAATACTGCCTCAACTCAGTTGATGCATAAGGAAGAAATCAGGAGCCTGAAGGGGAGTAAGGAAAAGGGATGTAAAAACCAAAGAGTGAGCAGGCGGAACGGGACCTTTTATATTCTTGGGATTGAGGGGTAGTGGCGTTATCCCTGTATGCTTGCGCATGGCGTCGAGCGCCATGTTTCAGGTTTTGCAGCCACCCGCGAAAATGTCCGCGAAGATGTATAAATAGACGGTTCGCACCACGTAAAAAGGAGAAATATTTATTCCACATGCTACTGTCCTACTCTGTATTACTTCTATTACTTCAGTTCAAGAATTTTCCAGCTTGGTTTTTCTTCTGAAGTCCCACGAAAGAGCCGCCCAATCAAGAACCTGTTAACGTCATCCTCGGTCTTGTATATTTGACGGCCTCAACCAAACTGGTTCCTGACAATGCCAACACCAAGCGGTCACTCTCTCTGTGCTTATTCTGGCCGTCTCATCCAAGCGCTCACTTTTTGTGCTGGCTTTATCCGTATCATCCAAGAAGCTGGTGGTCATTAAGTCCACATCGAAGGTGGCCAAGTTATGGTTGGTGACACCAATAGTCAAGGGCTGTTCTTTACACTACCTTACCCATACGTTCGAGTATTTATATGGGACTAGGCGCATTATTTGGCCATAAAGCGGCTATTTTGAACTATGGCATCTACAAGATTGGGTTCCTACATCAAAGTGCTAGACTGGATTGGGTAAGGTTTTTTCAACTGTTGTGTCATCCTGAGGATTCCATATCGTTGAGATCTCCAGATTGAAACTTTGGTTAGGCAACCAGTAATCGTTTAAATCACCAGTTCAGATGACTTCCTTGACGGTCATACTAATGCTACCACTACATGTTGAGCTGAATCAGAATCTCAAAGCAACAGTCAACCATTCATCATCTAACTAACTATATGCAGCACCAGTTCAGTCTAACACTGGTATAAAGTGCTCTGGGAGAGTATTTGAAATAGATCTTTCGAGGTGGGGAGACATTAAAATACGAAAGCAACAGGAAATCGAATATCCGGAACAGGCCAATGTGTGCAATTGACTATGCATTTGAGTGATTTATGGTATCCCCGGAAAATCCATTAACTCATCAACCAGGAGTATGCATTTGTTTGACCCAGTGTGAAGTTAATGTATTGACGAATTCAGCAGCTTCAAACTCCCCCTAACTATTAAAATTTCAGCCTAAATCAATTGTTTCCCTTGTTGAATATTGTCTAAGAATTCTCCGCTACTCGCACTTAAATAGTGGTTTGCTACTCCCACCAATAATTGGTGCCATAGAAAAAAAAAGGTATTCACCTCGTTTGATAATATCTGGAATTCCCGTACTAAATTTGAATCTGTCCCCTTTTGGTGTTACGCTGCAGTGTATTTTATGCTGGAGAGTATTCTGGCAGCACACCCGTGCACCCGACTTACCATAAATGCTGCTGCGAACTGGGTGCAAATAACCATTGGCTACCATTTGCTATGTTTTCCCGTGCACTTCCCCAAGAGTCCCTGTGGCCCGATAACTTTAAACCCACTGGCCTCCAACTTAATGGCTACCCCATGCAGGCGCCCGATGCTTTGGGCAATACCCGGAAGCGTACCATTGTCCGGAAGTTCCTTTGTGACCAGATGCTCCGGGTCCGGGAACGAACCCTGGAGACCACGCTTGCTGCTGATAAGTGTATGACACTCGATGGAGCTGGGTCCGTTCAACGGCTCTCGAAATCCTTTTCTTGTAAGCTGTTGCGGTCGTTGCATCTGGTTCCTTCAGTTTTGACCGATGAGACTCCTCGGTTCCGAACCCTGGACAGCCCCCGAGTGGTGGCTATTGAAGGCATGTCAAGACATACGAGTCCTGCTGTCCTTGTGTCTGCAATTTCTGGTGGGCCGTTGGAAAAAGTCGTGTTTCACCGGACGAAAACCCCAGTTTTGGAGGTGCACTTTATTCATGCTGATAGTGCAGACAAGTTTTTCCAGAGCAGCCGGACTACCGGCTTGAGTGTTCACGGAAGAGTTTTAAAGGTGTCGTGGACCAATTCCATTCGGAAATCGGCATCTCTTGCCCCGTATATCAGGGAGGAGATTGAACAATGTGGAGCTTCTCGCGTGGTGGTGTTAAGCAAGCCAATAGCGCGAAAAAAGCGGGACCACGGGTCTAAACATCGATACCCAAATCCAGCAGACAACTTCTCACAGGACCTAAATTTGGAGGCCATGAAATGGGACTTTGTGCAGTTTGGTGGCATTGTGGAGGTGTGTCCTGTGATTTCCACCAAGTTGAGCGTGAGTATCCAGTTCACCGACATCCGCAGTGCCATTTTAGCGGTCAACACTCTTCGCCTGCTGACTCTGCTTCTTTACTTTAAGTATAAGAACTGGAACCATAAGTACGACCGGGACGTGACCAACCGTCCATGCATGGTTGAGTGATGCTGTGATATATGCAGGTACACACAAGAAAGAGCTTACTTTTTGCTCCAATTCCCCCACGTTTTGCCTCAATTTTGCCATTGTTCCTACTTGTTCTTTTTCTCTATTTCTTTTCTGCTTCATACCACTATTGTGGATTAGGAGGATGGCTGAGTGCAGAGTGATCAGTGGACTTGGTGGAAGTGAGGAAACACATTATTGACCATAAACTTAAAGAACCTTGGCAAACGTCGATACCAGTAAAATTTAAGATGAAATAATGTATAAGAAGCACCGAATTGATTTTAAAATCCTTTTGTAGTTCATACTGATATGGTAGTGCCATGTTCAATTCCAGTGTGGATTATGGATTTTAAGGAGGACAATTAAAATGATTTTTTGGTAAATATAGAGATGAATGTTATAGATTTATTGAAATTGACTATAGTAATGGTTGATTTGGTATTGATGGAATAAAAGTAGAATAAAAGTAGAATTAAAGTAGAGTGTTTGTATGCAGGACATTTGTAAATAAAGTCCATTTAGACCCCAAAAAAAGGGAATCTAAAGGGAATTCAAGACTGGATATAGTAACATCACTACCCAATGTATTACTATTCTATAGTCAACAGTATAGATGGAGAAGCCAGTACTAGAGGTGGTATGAGAAACTACCTCACCTCTTACAATACAAAAGAGTCAGTAGTAGTACTAGGAAAGACACCCCAACAGAGCCATCAAACACACATAAATTACTCACTCCCGACTATGGTAAAGTATTTCTTTTTAATTTTTTGACGTGGCTGGAAGCCTTATTCTGAAACATAAGGCTAGACAAGGACCGATTTGGAATCACCCTTTAACTCCTGCTTGACCATTGATATTCACAACATCTATTGAATGAGAACCAGTCCACAGTAGTAATAGCACCAGACTTACGTAGTGGTAGTATTAGCAAGAGTTGGACTGTCCACTTTAAGAAATCAGGGGAGGCAGTCATTAGTAGCAAATTTAGTGGTTGCTAAAATATTGGGGGCAGGATCAGTGCTATTTATATGCGAATCGGGTCGTGCACTGCCCACAAGGTACCCAGTGAGGAAGAAAAGGATGTATTGATTCCAACAAAGACCACAAACATGTCATGCATATTCTTCTCATAGTTTTGTCCAGTTCGTCTAGGTTTATCCAGTAAATCCAGTAGCATTGTCAGCTAATTGTATGTACTTGTATATGCTTGTAGTGTATACAGAAGACTGTATACTAATCTATGCTTGGTCCAATTTCTGACTAGACTCTTCTACAGATTGTGTAGAAAACAGCTTGATATTTCCAGAATCACATATATTATTTAGCAGTCAGGCTAGTGATGTACTGATATATGCTGGTGTGCAGTACCAACCTGCACGTATGATAGAATGAATCCAATTCCGAGGGTCCAAGTCGCAGTTTCGGGGCTTATATCCAGTTCCGACTTATTGACCCATGTCGTCTTATCCTTCGCCCAAAAAACTTTTTTGAAAAAAGGTTTGTATCTTTGGAATCCCCTGATTTTCGCCAGAAGTATATATGATGGAGAAATGAAATCGATCCAGTGAGATATCGGTCCAACGAGGTTTAAAGCATGGGGCGACAAGGAAAGAGCGCCGTGGAATCTGTCTTTGGAGATTTCGAGGAGAAACTATGTTATGTCCAAAAAGGAAAAATATTTATAAGGAGGTATTCATTGGAAGAAATGGCCTCCCTTTATAGTTTGGACAGTGCGAATTCTGAAACAAACGCACAGCGTTAAGGGGCTTGCAGATGGCTGCGAAAACGTAGCATCATTAATATATAAAGGCCAAGGTGCGCTTAGTTAAAGGGAAAGCAGTGGTTTCCTAGTATTAGTTTAGCAACCCACACCACTCCAAATCACTAACATGTCCACTATATATCTAAAAGACAATTCCAATGCCAGTCTATTAAAGGATTGTGAGCAACGCCCAACATTAGTAACTTTGGTAGGGTTCGTCCAGCTGAGCAGGAGTCTGAAAGATTAGAAGATGGTCGAAGAGTGAGTGAGTATTTGTGGATTCTGGATATGATGAAAAACGACCAGATACCATAGAGAGATGGTAAGATAAAGTAAATTCCAGGCCAAGTAGCTCGCCATTTATCATATGTTAATAAACTCTAAAATCGAACTCACATCTTGTTCTTTAACTATAATTGATGATTATTGTAATCAAAATCAAAGAGACAGTTATAACAAAAAAAAACATACAACGCATTCATCAGAGGTGGCAAGGGGTTTAAATAGGTTTTGGCTTTGTGGGGTGGCAAAAGAGGGGTTGATGCGAGTGGCTGCAAAAGAGGGGGATTCTCAATATAAAAGGAGTGTCCCGCACCCCATCGCGCGATAAACATGAGAACCAAATAATCGCTTACTACTAATACTTTAGACCTACCAATATAAACAGTGCAAGATCCTCCAATTCTTTGGTGAGTAACTGATTTTAGAACTGGCACGAATTTGATTATGTAATCGGGACAATAATTCTCTCCAGTATGAGCTATATGAATTGGTAGCCATTGCAGACATTATAAGAAGAACTGTTTCTCTAGCTCTAGGTGGTTACCTCCAGACCAATCTAGTAATAGAGTGTTTTAGAGTCACCAAAGCCTTAAAGCGTCCCAGGATTCGAATATAGACTCCGGTATTTCTACCCAATGTACTCGACCTACAATTTTATTGTGTTCGGCAGTACCATATCTACGATACTAATTGGTCAGTATTAGTAAGTTCAGAAAAAATAATAGACAGAGGCAGAGTACGGTATACACTGGGAGCTATAGTCCTGCATTAGTCTATGGTCTAATAGTCTATGGTATAACATACAGGATAGGATAAGACCAATACACGGAGATGTGACGAAAATGGCAGTACATCCCATATGCAGTGTCTGAATTAATGGACCCTCAAGTTACTTTGCTATCCATTTCTATAGACCTAGACATGAACTGTCGATTAATGCTGTCTGTCACAGTCTATGAGGACTAGCTATATCTGCAAGTCGACCTACCAAACCACGATTCACAGTCTTTGCTGCGCTTGGAGGTTTGGTCTGTGCAAGAAATACTCGTCCAGCCAGTACTACTTCAGCCAACACTGAACGTCTTCAGTCAAGTGAAACTAGTGGTACGACTAGTCAATGGCAATAGGTTCTTCAGTGTTCAATGAGTATGGCTATAGCTATGGAAGGGGAGAATGGCTATTGCTGGATTCAGCCATGACCCACTTTGGAGTTCTCCATTGGATCTTTGTATCCAGGAAAATGCTAGACAAAGACTGGACACAAATTGGATAGAAACGGCAGTATGACTAGACCAGGTATAATGTCTAGCTTGATCTTACTTGAATTACGTCTTTACTGGGCCGAAACTCGTTTTTTTTTTTTTTCAAGAATCTCCATTGAATAACACTATAGGATACTATTATTGGAAAATAGTGTTTATACTGATTTCCATAGAGATCTGGAGATTTGATCAGTAGATCTACAAATGTGAAAATGGAGATTCACTGAATTTAGTATCGACGGATTTGGACGATGTTGGCTGGTCACGTGACCTAAAAAGTCTATACGTACTAACTAAATACGAGCTAGCCAACATCATATATCGAGAAATAGCAAACGAATCGTGAATGGATTAGCTAGGCAGTGGTGGAGACGACATGACACCTGCATATGACGTATGCAGTGTCACGTGAGACAACAATTTAAGATCACGTGAGTTTGTTTACATCACGTGATGCGCCGCATTATTAAATGCGATCCCGTAATGTTCACCTAACTACACGCCAAGACATTACCAGGCTATCCACCAGGCTGTCGTGTAACTATTCTTGTGTTCAATATTGTGTCTTTCGGAGTCGATCCTGCACTCGCTTATATCTGAACCCCTAATCGCTCCTAACCGGCGTGAAACCATCCTGAAACAATCCTGAAACCATCTTCAAAAACTCTTCCTCAGCACTGACAATCGATAAGAATCTGAACGTTTGAACCGAGCTTGATATCTGAAAAACATTTGAAGGAATCTGAAACATCTTGGAGGTAATTTGAAACATCTCCAAGTGAACTTGAAACATTCCGAGGGCACCCATCCCAGAGAAGTTGAACCACATCCGAGGGTAATCAGAAACACTAAAGACATTTAAAGACCATCTGAAACATTATCAAATATCCTGGAACATATCCTGGGAATCTGAAACAATCTTTTGAACAATTGAAACCACTTGGTCCCTGACTCACGTGATTCCTGTGCACAATGCGCTCGAGCTCTTCCCTTCAATCATCCAGTGGCCGGTCCACTCCCTCCACCCGAACCAGTTTTGCTGAAATGAAACGGCCCGGGTCTTCTCGTGGTTTCAGACCGCAACTGCCGAAATACGCCCGGTCTAGACCCGGCTCCAGCATCGGAAGCCGCCCTCCAACGCCGTCTACGCCTACATTCCGGCCCGAGCCATATACAGGAACAATCAGTGTGAGTATTCGACCCAATCCGCAATTTGAAGGAACACTGCATTGGTTTATTGATGAGTTTTCCAATCGCATTACAAATGTGGCGGATAGCTCATCCTACCTGTTTGATAATGTCTTTGCTGCTGCATCTAACGTGACCAATGGTCACGTGTACGAGAAGGCTTGTGCCCATTTGGTGGAGAATTTCCTAAACGAGGCATATAATTGCACGCTTTTTGCGTATGGAATGACCGGATCGGGTAAGACTTACTCTATGCGGGGTGAGGACCATGATCCAGGCTTTGTCCGCTTAGCCATCGATGATATATACCGGAAAATGCAGCTGAACCAGGGCTCCAAATCTTACAATTTAAGTGTTTCGTATTTGGAGATCTACAATGAGAAGATCATCGATCTTTTGGTCAATGGGATGCATCCAGAACTCAAAATTCGGGACGATGCTGAATACGGTACCAAAATTGTTGGGATTACTACGGCCGAAGTGCAATCCAAAGAACATCTTTTGCAGCTTATAAAAGCTGGGGATTTGAAGCGCAAAACAAGTGCCACAGACTTTAATTCTCGGTCCTCGAGGTCCCATGCCATCATGCAGATCCGCTTGCACACAGTGGACCGGGTGAAGTCGGCTGAGTCCCATTGCACGCTTTCGCTCTGTGATTTGGCCGGGTCGGAGCGGGCAACTTCCAGTGCAGAACGCCGCAAAGAAGGTGCTTTTATTAATAAGTCGCTTTTGGCCCTATCCACCGTCATCAACAAGCTTTCGCTCTTGTCGACGTCAAGTGCAGGAAGCATGGAGCACATTCCTTACCGAGACCTGAAGCTTACGCGTCTTCTCCAGCCAGCCCTTTCCGGGTCTCTGTTGATCCTGATCTTGTGTACAGTCCATTTGGGGGCAAAGCTGCCGGCGTTGGACCAGCAGGTGGCCACGGAAACTGCCAATACGCTCCGATTTGCAGCACGGGCCAAAGACATTGTCATATCCGTCAACACCAATAGACGCAGTGTGAATGAAGACTCACACAAAATGCTAGCAGAGCTTCGACAAACGATCGAAAATCAGCAACGGGAGATTGCAGCTCTAAAGGCCTCCAGACTGCACGGGTCTCCTGTATCTTTCCGGGACGATAAGGTGGTGGCCGAGCTCCGGGCGGAGATCCATGTTCAGAACGAGAAAATCGCCCATCTCAGTCGTTTGAACGACTTGCAGAGGACGGAAACGGTCTTGCTCCGGAACGACGCATTAAACGATATCTTAGGCCTCGATATTGACGGGCTGCCCAAGCGTATGATGGCCAACTTGGAGGAGTTCTACGGCAGAGTTAACTATGAGATGCAGGAGTACCAGACATATATTGGTAATCTCGAAAAGCAGCTCAAAATGGCTCAGCAAACACAGGTTCCTGCACTCAAACCGTCGTCTCATATGGAGGAGTTACTCAAGGACCAAGAGGAGGAGATTTGGCAATTGAAGGAGACCATTAAGGACAAGGACCACGTGATCCATAGTTTGACTAAGACTTCCAAGCTACGGCGGTTGGTGGACTCCAACTCGTTCAAGCAGCAGGACAAGGAAAACGGGTACTTTATGAGTTCCAAAACAAGCCCCACCAAAACCACTCCGGTTTAATTTTCTCCAGAAGCTTATCAGATTAACAAGTCGATGCAATTACCATCTTAGGCTCAATACGAGTCAGTGCTATTAATTATGCAGTGACTCAGTGCAATTACAATTATGCAAAGACTTGAGTATGGGCATACGGTGACTGGTCATATATTAAAAATTTACCAGTGAACCCTAAGACTCGCTATATGATCGGATTCTTACAATTGGATTGCTTTTATTGGATTGCTTTTATTGGATCGTTATCGTCCACTCAATGTTATTGTTTTCCTATAATCGGTTCTTATGGTTGGTTCATTCTATTATCATGATGTTCTATGATTGGTTCATTCTATTATCATGATGTTATATGATTGGTTCATATGATTGGTTCCCTGAAACATTGGATTGCTATTGTTATAAGACTGGATTCTTGTTAAACTGTTATAGCAAGTACTACTGGCTATCTGCAGTACTGCTTGGACACCTTGAGTCAAGAGTACTAAACCAAATTGATCTTTACCAATTTGATAAGCTGATGACTCCAGCTACATTTTTTTTTCGAAGCTAGAATCGCCTAACGGTAGATCTAGTTGCAACCGGCAAGTCTATACCATTGAAGTCACGTGGTTTAACTCAATCTGGTCTTTGCTACAGTTAACAATTGTTGGACTGCAAGATACAGGAATCCATACCTCCCATAGTCGTCCGCAACAGACTGACTAGTATGGTACTCAGTATAGTAATAATATAATAGTTTTAGTGTAGTCCCTGACCATGACTATGACCGGTATATAAGTACACGATTAATTTTACAATGACCGACTACCAAGGTCACGTGATCTCAGAAGAGTGATATAAGGCACTGCAGATAGCATCTACCAGAGGTATACTACTATACACTTCAGTTTAACTGACTATACTCTTTCCACTATATACACTACTTTTACTATATACACTACTTTGGCTATATACACTACATCTACTATATACACTACGTAAGCTATGTACAGTAGGTATACCAAATACAATTAAATTCTAAATAAGTGAGACATGGAATAGTCAATATGCCATATATTATATTGTCATACTCTTGGAAGAAATGGTATTGGTATTATATATTGAGGCCGCGGCCGGAATTGGTTTACTAGGGTCCTTTTAAAGGTGCACAGTGAAGATTTCAACTCCAGACAAAAACGGTTGTGATGTCCGGAATTCCAGCTTTTCAACCAATATATTTTCATGGTAATGTCAAGAAAAATAGGGCGTTTGCGTTGGTCCTTTTTTTCGCTGAGGTGCCCCGGTGCACGGGTGTATTCCGTTGTGATTCCAAGGTCATCCACTAATAACCTCAAGTGCATTCCGAGTCATGCATAAATTCAGTCTCAAAATCAGTACTGACTATACTATATATTATATAGTGACTGGAGTAAGTGACTGGAATAAGTAACTATGTTAGAATTAGGACCCGGAAGTTAAATGAGTGCTGGGAAAGACGAACCCCCGGAACTGGACCCGCGACACCCGTGCACCAGGCTACCTCAGCAGAAAAAGGGCCAACATGAATAGGTTATTTTTCATCTTTTCAAACATTGTATTAATCTTTTTGGAATGCTGAAATTCCGGTGAGTATGCTGGATTATTTTGGATATTCACCAAGTCGTGTGGCTTGAGTTACAGTAACCCCGAATGAGAGTTCCGGTCCCCACGCGCACTTCCGAGGGTTGCAGCCAATTACTCCAATCCCACAGCTAAAAAACCACCCCAATATCAAAACCGACTATTCAAAGAGCTCATACAAATCAGCAACAGTACTCTTTTCCCGGATCTGTAATATGTTATCGACTGCACCTCCACACTAATTATTATGGAGATATAATAGAATGAAGGCTGAAAAACGGCCAGTTTCCATGGCTAGATTCGAAATTCAAATCCTTAAATTGGATGACGGCATGGCTTGAGAAGGAGCATGCAGTCGTTAGCAGAACCAGTTTATTAATTCAGTAGAGTAGCCTCTAATCGATGACGAGTATAAAGAATGAGTAGTAGTGCACAGTAGTGCACAGTAGTGCAGTAGTTGTAGCAGAATATTCTTTGAAAGAACAGTCACGGATAAGCTTCTGTATACAGGAACTTCACTAGTAATCTTTTTGGTGTTGAGGGGAGATTGGGTATTTGGAGTAATGGAGAAAAAGAGTGGCATGGTGCGAAACTATAAATGCATTGAATAGATCGAAGCGCGCCATAATGCAGGCCACGGATGGAACAAACCAGTGCCTCCAAGACTAAAGCAAGAAATGGCCAGGACCTACTGACGAATCCCATGGCTCTACTTATGATCCACTATACAGTCCCCGCAGTAGTACTTTGTACTGTAATCTATACCCCATTTTTAGTGTTAGTATGTGACTTATTCCGGATATATATTCATGTAAACCATGTCTAGAAACCTACATGCATTGCATGTGATCGACCACCTCTTAAGAATCCAGCGTGGTGCACGAGTCCACAGTCATTCGTAACGTCAGGCACATGATACTAAACGGGTTGGTGTCAATATGCAGTTTCCAGATAAAACGATAGGGGTGCTCCATATCATACTGTAATATACACTATAGCCTACCTCTCCATTACCTATTCTCGATATAAGAATCCAACTTGTTCTCGTATCGGTGAAGAAGTAGCTAATCACGAAAAGTATTAGGAAACACAGACATCTTAAGTTTTGAACGCATGCATTTCCCCATCCATGTCATTGCCATTTCATCATAAATCAATGTCTATGCCCACGAGTTGGTGGGCCGTTCCTGTGCACTGTGGAGTTTGGCTCGCTTGTTCGGGCGCAATGGAGAACTGTGTGTCTCGTCGGGTCTTTTTCGTTCTCCCGGGGATTCAAAGGGGTTTCCAGAAATAGAGCAGGACTCTTTCAGGATATCTTCGGAGGGTGTTGGCCGTAGTTTTGTATCGTTCAAATCCAAAGCAAGAGGAGAAACTAGCGAGTCCTCTATTCGCTCCCCTCCATTAAAGAGTCCCGTAGCATCGTTAATGGAGAAGATGAAACTCATCAGCTGGTGGCTTTCCGTGTCCACCAAAAAATCCACGCGGTCCTTATTGAAGAGCTGCACCTTCTTGTTTTTGCCCAATTTCACGCCGTTGACGTGACACGAGTTGGTGCTGAAATCTAAAAGCCACATATCTTCAAGACAATGTGCAGGGCTTTCGTAGATTGAGCTGCCACCCATTGGGTGTCTTTTTCTGGCGAAAACACAATGGATTTTGGACATGCGGTCATCGTTGATGAATGTGTCACATGCCTCGTTTCGGCCTATGGAATAGGAGTTGACTCCTTGACGAATGTAGATGGGTTTTCTTAAGAAACTCTCGCCCAAGGGCTCTAGAGTCATAAAAGTGTCTTTGGGGGGGTCGTTTTTCTGGGCTTCAAGATGGAGGCTTTCAAATGCTTCCGCATTGGGGTTGGGCACGTGTTTCTGGTTTTGCTGGTCCCCAAGCTCCATGGGTGGGAGTTGGGATTGCGGTAACGGCACGACCCGCTTGGGAATCTTGAACTCATGATTTCGGTTGCCCGGTTTGGAGCCATCCAACGGCCTCATCATGATATCGTCGTCCAACCTGCTGGAGGCATTTATATGCACTCCATTTTCGATTTTCCGGGCTTTTTGTGATGTGCTTTGAGATAAACTCAATTTCTGAGAGAGTGGCTTGGACAGCGAATTTTGGGAAACGCCCTGTGAATCTTTCGAAACATCTTCGGCATCGTAGCCGTCCACATCCACAAGCCAAGGATGTTGAAGGGCTGCATCAGCCGTGAGTCTCTCTGCAGGATCCACCATTAGACAGCACCGGAGAAAGTCTCTGCCATTGGCGGATATTCGGTACGAGTTCAACGGTGACTCGTGGTATTCACCCAGTTTGATCTTTTGGAACATCTGGGTTTGGGTCTTGCCGTTGAAGGGAAGATGCGAGGTTAGGAGCACGTACACCAAGCACCCAAGCGACCAAATATCCACAAGACTGGAGTAATGGGCCGCCTGCAGGTCGTACTTACCTGTAACGACTTCAGGAGCCACGTAGGCCAACGTACCACAAAAGGTCTTCATGAAAGTGGCATTATCGGAGATTTTGGCCAACCCAAAGTCGGTAATCTTAACCATAATAGGGTCGTCCTGCATAATGAGAATGTTATCAGGTTTCAAGTCCCGGTGCAGAATTCCTAACCGATGAACATAAGCAATACCGTCCAAGATTTGCTTAGTAATCACCTGAGTTGCATCTTCTCCAATGGCTCCATTTGCAGCCACGAAATCCATTAAGTCTCCTCCTGGAACCAATTCCATGACCAAGTAGTAATTTTCGATATCCTCGTAAAATGACTTGGACTTGACGATATTGGGGTGGTCGAGCTGCTGAAGAATTTCCAACTCTCGGTTGACTCCCATCATGGCTCCTTTGCCTCCTGCATGTATGGCCCTCCTCCTGTTGATAATTTTGACTGCATATGATTGCCCTGTCTTTCGTTCAATGGCCTTTTTGACCGTAGCAAAGGCCCCCTGACCAATGGTTTCGTTCTTGACAATGTAGTCCTTGTGTATGCCCTCATCCTTAATCACAGAGCCGTTTTGGGCGTTGGAGGGGTTATAAAAATCGGAAAAAAGCACCACAAATCGGATCACATCCTTGGGAACTCCCATTCCCACGGAAATCTCGTCTCCCTGGTTCAATATGTAGTTGGAGCCCTTAACTAGACGGTTGCCATTGAGATGTGTGCCATTGGTGGATGTATCCTGGATCCAGAGGGTGGAATCCGATGCGCTGAACCACATCCGGAAATGTTTATTGGAGAATCGGGAGCATTTGCTCCATACAATATCACACTCGTTATTGCGGCCGAAAATCCACGTGAGTTTGCCTCCTTCATTTCTTCGACACGTGTCCTTATTAAGCTCAAACTGCTGGAATTGACCTGTCGTACATATAAGCCGGCAGATGTGGGATGCGTTTGTTTCCTGAGATTGTGTGTGGGGAGATTGTTGGGTGGGTTGAGTTTGGGTGGGCTGCGTTTGGGTGGGCTGCGTTGCCGACATGATTGGAAAAAAAAGGTGTAATGAATGGAAGGTACGGGTTTTTTCGGGGTATATATATTTGGAGGGGGGGTTGAGCCGCCGAGTTATGGCGTCTAGCCGGTGTGAAGTTAACGTGTAGTAGGTGTTGTGGTGATACGCGTGTACACCCGTGCCTCCACCCGTACACCAGAGACTAAATGGTGTGCAGGTTTTTTGAGTTATTGGTGTACGGGTTTAGGTATTGATAATGTACAGGTTTTTTCATAGTTGTTTGGATCTTTCTAAATTTCGTGAATATTAATACAATAGCCTAGACTAACGTAATTCCTTAATGGAATGCGAGATAGAGCTGATGGGAGCCAAGTCGGCTTCGTACTCGTTTTCCTCCACGTAGTCCAAGTCGTTCAACTCGTCTTCCTTGGCATTGTAGTGTCTGAAGCAGAGCCAGAAAAGCCAGCCAGCAATAAAGCACGCAATGGCCAAGCCGGCAAACGTCCATACAAACTTGGGGTCTTCCGAGGTAGGAGCGAGCGCAATTCCAATGGCGGAACCAACGGCATTGGTCAACAAGAACAACGACATAATGAAGGATTTCATGGATGCAGGAGCCTTTGTGTAAGCATATTCCAAGCCCGTAATGGAAGCCAAAATCTCGGAAATGGCAATGAAAAAGTAAGCAGGCGTTTGAACAGCCACATGCACGTGATTAGGAACAGTGGCATACTGAGCAGCACACGCTTTAGGAAAGTCATAACATGGTCCTGCTTTATAGATATAATGTTGCAACACGGAAGCGTAAACCATGGCCACACTGCCAAACATAAAACCCCAGAAAATCTTGGTAATAGCCTTGAATGGAGTAAAACGTCTGATGAATGGGTAAAGGAAACGCTCGAAAATCGGAATGAAAATAATAATCACCAATGAATCAATGGCCTGTAAGATATCATTAGGTAATCCATGCAACTCCATTTGGCCCGCCTGCGAGATAAAGTTGTTCAACATCTGCCCGTACACGACCCAATAAACTGGGTAGAAAAGAAACACCTTACAAGCGTAAATAGAACGAACCACTTCATCCACAAACTTATCAGACCAGGGGTAAGCAGCTTCAGGGTTCAGGGAGGGGCGCGCAGCATTAAAGTCGAACTTATTTTTGATGGCAAGCCACGTGACACGGAAAGATTTCGCAATCACCTTATCTGAAACAGGTACTTTCACATAAACGTTTTTTCCCAAGAAAAGAGCCACCAAAGCAAGCACAAAGAAGCAGAGCGGTAACAAGTAAGCGGCCCAGAAACCCACGTGAGCCTCCAATTCCGTGGTGGCAATCACCGACATTGAGCCAATGTTGATCATAAGATAGAAGAACATGAACACGTTTTGAATGGTGATGTTAGGGTCCTGGATGACTTTTTCGCCGGATTTCAACACTTTGATCACGGGTTTAGTCTTGGGGATTTGGTCGGCAATCAAGGGGGCAACATTGGATTTGACTCCTCCTGTTCCGAGTCCAATGATGATGATTCCGGCAATGAAACCACCCAAACTGGTGGAATGAGAAGCGACGGAAGGCAACGAAGTGATGAAAAGGACAAAAATACCGATGATATAGACCACACAGAAAACACAGATGGTGTTATATTTACCAAGGTAAGTATCGGCGATCCAAGCTCCAAAAACTGGAGTGACATAGCACCAGAACTGCCAGAAATACGACAATGCTGTAGCTCCTTGGTTCTTAAGGTTAAGCACACCTTTTGGAACATCCTGGGGCGAGTTTTGCATATAGTTCTGGAACGGCGTGGACAAGCCGTAGTAGGAGAACCTTTCGGCCAACTCCACCACGGCCACGAGCCAACAACTCAATGGGATCTTCTCTGAGACATGTCTCAAGTGCTTCATTTCGTCTTCGGTGGGGGTTCTTCCCTCGTCCTCGAAGGAGAGGGCCTCCATGTCGGATTGGACCGTTTCGGTCTGCTCTGTGGGTTGTTTTGTTTCCTTGGACATTTGACAGTTGCGGTAGACTGGATATAGACCTCTATGGGACGTGAATGAAACTCCTTTGAATGTCTTTAAGTCCGTCTAGGTGATTAGGTTATCGCTGGTGGGATTAGGCGATGGAACCGTCTACTATTATAAGGACAAAGGAAGTGATAAGGAAAGAGATGGGTAGATGAAGACGGAAATCTGAGGGATGCGCGATCTGCACATGCATGCAAATATATATACTCCTCGAGATATCGTTGATCAGAGATGCAGAGCAGGCATAGGCGCGCGATAAGAAAAGGACTAAATGCCATGGAGCGGCAACTCCGCGGCAGGGATGAGATGGTGAGTAGCGGAGCATTGCACGGCGATTGGGAGAAGAGGCACCCCAGAGTTGCCTGCATGCTGCAGCGTTGACGAGATTGCAACATGCTCGTGCATGCATGTATTGCGTGAGATGTCATCACTCCTGTGAGTGAGCGCAAGCGCAATGCGCTCGAAAAAAGTGCGTGCAGGCCGATGACTGCACTATGTGCACTCCCGTGGCCTTCTCCCCTCGGCAAACCTCCTGTGGAATTCCGGTCTTTGCCGTCCGCGACTGCACTTGCCCCGAGCCGTGCGCGCGGCAAACGGGCCTTCATGCACCAGCCTCGGCGTTCGTTCTGTTTGAGGCATCCTCCTGTCAATGTTACATCCGACTTGTCTTGGCGCCTTCTGACACATTAGCGTTCAAAAGACTAAAGAGAATAAGATTGGGGATGAGTGGCGGGCGGGGTCGCGATAGTGTGACCTTTTTAAGCTTAACGTGCATGAATGGAATTATGTATGCTTTATCATGCATCGTTCTCGATTTACCCCGACCAGTGAATGCTTCTTTTTGGGCCCAGGCTCTCGGACCCAAGAACAGAAGTTAATGCAGCCTAAACGTTAGTCTACGGCTTTGATCACATGATATCAGTTGATCGAATAATGTTTCAGCCGTGTTTTGTGTTTCACATATGTTTCATGTTTCACATATGTTTCATGTTTCGATCCTGAGATTAGTCTCTGGATGTTATTTGGGATGTACTTTGTGTGTCAAGAATGAAGAATCCGGATTAACGTATTAAGTGGTCCGGCACATAAGCTGTGATTATAATTATAATTATAATTACAAAAGGGAGTGTTCCTGCATATAGCACCACTCTAAAAAAAGTACATCATTTAATTCTTTAATGTGGCATTAGTGGTGTGACACACTAAAAATGACAATGGGTGGGTGAAGCTTAATTATTAGCTATGGAATTATGTCGCGCGAATGTCCTGCATATAACATCCCAAAATCACCCAAAATCACCCAAAATCACCCAAATTTTATCCTGCATCCATTACTAAAGTGCATATGCGATAAGAATAAATGCCGGCGAAGAATCAGAAATGCCCTGGAATTCGAGCCGTACGGTGGAACGGATGCAAGAGGTTGCATTAATTCAGGGCTCATTCAGGGCTCCTAATCTTTGAGTTCTTAATCTTTGGGTTCTTATTTCATGGGCTCCTAACCTATGAACTCCTAATCTATGGACAGGGCTCTTATTAAATCCTTATCAGTTCCCGCCACATGCTACTGATCCAAGGAAACTGTCCAAGGATTACAGCCAGAATTCCAGTCAGAATTCCAGTCAGAATTACAGCCAGAATTCCAGTCAAAATTACAGCCAGAATTCCAGTCAAAATTACAGCCAGAATTCCAGCCAAGATTCCAGCCAGAATTCCAGCCAAGATTCCAGTCGGCTTATATAAAATAGTGGGTAGAAAAGGATGGCAATAGTACTGGAGAAGACAGGGGGGAACTGGAGAAAACAGGGGGGAACTGGAGAAGGAAGTCCACCATTTGAACATGGAAAAGAGGGTGATTTATCACTGGTACATTCTTCATTCTTTTTAATACGCAGGAAGTGCTAGTGGGTGATAATTACCATTTTAATCAATAGTGGTGGTATTTCTGGGACGATGAATTTACTGGTTATTCTTTGTTGTTGAAAACTGTGTGAAGTTTATTGAATTATTGTAATGTCCTGCATATAAGCACACATTTGAAATTAATACATAAACATCTCCTGACTCCGTTTACTGACTCCGTTTACTGACTCCGTTTACTGACTCCGTCTCCTATTATCAGCTCCTATTACACTCTATTGTCTCCCCCCTCTCCCTTTTCCCCTCCCCCTCCCGGCCTTCCCGTCTCCCGTTTCCTGGTTCCTGCATACTACTCCATTGTTTAAGCATCACCTAATGCTTAATCCCTAACCGCATATGCGCTTAGCCAGACCCGCGCTCCACATATAAACTCCAAACACCAAACACCTCAAACACATCACATTTCTACACATACTCCAAAATTTACATGTCATTTTTGGCTCCTGCACAAGTATTTGGCGGCTGTTGCCTTAATGTTTACCTGCTTGAATCGTTTCTTGGCCAAACGGGGGGCTTCAATGCAGGACCCGTCATTTCTCTAGCCCAATTGGTTATGGTATGGGTTACAGCAATGTACCCTATGATTGATTTTGGGGAGCCCAAACGGTTTTTTTTGAAGAAAACAAAGATCCCGATGCTGTTGCTTTTTGGAGGAGCGGTGCTATTCTTTACTATGTCCGTATTAGGCAATTCCATCTATCTGCATGGCGTCAGTGTGCCGGTCCAAATCACTTTTCGGTCCAGCAGCGTTGTATTTTCAATGGCGGTTAATTACTTATTTGGGCATAAACGATACCTGCGGGCACAGGTGGCTTCTGCAGGGCTCATGACTGTGGGTGTGTTTTTGATAATCTCCCAGCACTCGGACTTTGGTTGGGGTATGGGTTCGGTGAAAAGCTTGGCTAAAAGCTCCGCGAACAACTCGGTGAACAGCTCGGCGAACAAATCGGCGAACAACTCGGCAAAAAGCTCGGCGAACAACTCGGCGAACAGCCCAGCTTTTGGTCTCGCCCTCTTGGCTCTTTCCTCGGTCCTCGGCGCTTTCCTCGGCCTCTACACCGAGAACATCTTTGCCGCTCATGGCCGCCACTGGAACGAGGTTCTCTTCTATAACCACTTCTTGTCGGTATCGTTCCTTCTCTTAACCAAAGGCACCGAGCTCCGAGCTGGAATCGCCCACATTTGGGCTTCTCTGCCTAAAATCTCGGTTTCCTTTTTGGGATACTCGGTCTCGGCATCCAAACTGGCGCTTCTCCTTGTGCTAAACTCCATAACACAAGTTTTTTGTGCTCGGGGTGTCAATCACTTGTCCAGTGTGGCGTCGTCAGTGACTGTGACGGTTGTTTTATTGGTTCGGAAATTTGTCAGTTTGGTTATAAGTGCCGTTGTGTTTCAGAACCCGTTCAATATGCAGGGCTACATGGGGCTGGGCCTCCTTATAGTGGGAACACTTCTCTACGCCCAGTGCTGCCAGCCAAAGAAGAAGAAAACTGATTAAAAATAGTTGAAAGGGGTTTATTTGTGTGGTTCACCATTTTTTTCTAAAACACCCGTACACCAAAGTGTAAACACCCTAACACCAAAGTATAAAAACCCTAACACCAAATGTAAAACACCTGTACATACGAGTTTCATAAGACCCGTGCACCACCTGCATATTATGTCATTTGACATCGCTCACCCGCTCTAAAGTACCAATCATCATGTCCCACCGGTTCTTTCTAGCCACGAGGCTCCTACGCCCTGTTAGGATGTTCCATGGAACCTCTCGGTGTGCAGAACCCAAAATAAACCTTTTGCCGCCCGAAAAAACCCGCAATATCGGAATCATTGCCCATATAGATGCAGGAAAAACCACCACCTCCGAACGAATGCTCTTTTATAGTGGAAAAACCGCCCGAATCGGAAACGTTGATCAGGGCGATACGGTAACCGATTATCTTCCATCAGAGCGACAAAGAGGCATTACTATTCAGCTGGCAGCCATTTCTATCCCCTGGAACAATCACAAAATTAACATTATCGATACCCCAGGCCACGCAGACTTTACATTTGAGGTCACAAGGTCCCTCAGGGTTTTGGACGGTGCAGTGACGATTTTAGATGCTGTTGCAGGTGTTGAGGCTCAAACACTGAAGGTATGGAGGCAAGCAGCGGACCTAAAGATCCCTCGCATTGCTTATATCAACAAAATGGACCGGCCGGGCGCTGGATTTAGTCGAACGGTTAAGGAAGTGGTTTCCCAGCTCCAGACTCGGGTGGTTTGCATAAATCTCCCGTTTTTTTTGCCAAAATCGGATGGAGAAATGGAGTTTCGGGGCCTAGTGGACGTGGTGCACCAGAAACTATTGGTATGGGACCCCCAGGATGAAACTGGCCAATCCATGGTTGCTAAGGACATTAATGGCGACCTCCCGGAGTTTCCTGGGGTATTTGAAATGCTTACAAAAAGCAGAGAGTCCATGGTGGAGACTCTAGGTGAGTTGGACGACCTGGTGATCGAGGAATTCTTTGAAAAAAACGAGGATTATTGTTCTGTGACCTCAGCCACACTTCATAAAGCCATTCAAAAGGCCACGGTGGCAGGTTCGATCACTCCGGTATTATGTGGGTCCAGCTTTAGGAATATAGGTGTTCAGCCACTTATGGACGCCGTGGTAGCTTATTTGCCTTCTCCACTTCAAATTCCTATTCCGGAGATCACCGCCTCGTCCACACTCAAAAAAACCCGGGGTAAAAGCAAGCAAACTAAGGTGCAGGGCGCCGTTCCAACGGAATTAGGCCCCAAGGGCTTGGTGGTCAACAAAAACCCCAATTTAACGTTGGCCCTAGCCTTCAAGGTCATGAGCCATCCTGCACGGGGCACACTAACGTTTTTCCGAGTGTACAGCGGACGTTTAGCGTCCAATTCCACGGTTTTGAATACCCGAACAGGCAATAAAATCCACTTAAAGAAGCTTATGCTCATGCACGGCGACGAACCCGAGGAAGTGCGCTCGATTCTGGCAGGCAATATTGGAGTGGTGGCGGGGACGTATGATGAAATTACTACGGGAGATACGTTGGTCCTGCATGGAGTGACCAGTCTGAAGACATTTTCTGGGCTCGAAACCGGCTTGAAACTTTTACCCATTGAAATCCCACCGCCTCTCTTCAACTCTTCCATTGAACCTGCAACTGCAGGTGACGCCAGGTACATGAATGATTGCATAGATGTGCTTCTTAAGGAAGACCCTTCGTTGGGAGTGCATATAGACGAGGAAATGGGGCAGACCGTTTTAAGTGGAATGGGCGAGTTGCATCTTGAGATTGCACGTGACCGGCTTGTGAACGATATGAAGGCTAATGTTCGGCTTCGGGACGTGGCCGTTTCGTATAAGGAAAGTGTATGCAGGCCCGACATGTCGGTAGTACGGGTTGAGTCAGAAACTGGAGAGATTTTTGTGGAGATTTCGCTCGATTCATTTGAAGGAGAAGCCCAAGAGTTTACTTTTGCCGAAGAAGAAGGAGCTTTTTTGACGGAAACGGATAATAATGTGGTGGTGTTATGTGCAGGAGCAGCCATAAGTGAAATGCATGAATTAGTGGAAAACCGGCGGTGGAAATGTGATGTTTCAATGGAAGAACTTCAGGAGACACTTTTGGCAGGGCTCATAACAGGACTTCAAATGGGTGGCCCCCTCTTTGGTCTTCCTCTACATTCATGTGTGGTACGGGTGCACCGGTGGGCATTTCCAGCTGAGGAAAAAGAGGTTGGGGTTCAACATTTGTTGGAGGCAGGACGTAAGGTTGTCAATAAGGCGGTGATGGAGTTATATGACCGAAACAACAACAGTTTTGCCATTTTGGAACCCATAATGGAGACCCGGGT
Organism: Metschnikowia sp. 04-226.1; assembly: GCA_002370245.1. Taxonomy (NCBI): domain Eukaryota; kingdom Fungi; phylum Ascomycota; class Pichiomycetes; order Serinales; family Metschnikowiaceae; genus Metschnikowia; species Metschnikowia sp. 04-226.1. The sequence goes on from NLAD01000773.1 coordinate 89,960, forward strand.
CAGTGTGCAGTCCGATTTCCTAGGAGATGTCGTGCATGACCTTAATTCCAGATGTCTGGCTACAATCAATTCCATTGAAGATGATGGTGTGGATAAAATGGAGACCCAGAGTTGGGCACATGCGGAAGCGGAAAAGGTCTATGTTCCGCCCGACTACACCATGAAGAATACGGAGTTTGAATTCCGCAACAAAAAGTCAATTTTCGCCGAAACTCCACTCCGGGAAATGGTGGGCTATTTATCCCGGCTTCGTTCCATGACCCAGGGCCAAGGCCTTTTTGATATGTCTTATAAAGGCATGCGGAGAGCCACCCAGAGTCGTATGAATGCGATAAAATCCGAGATTCAATTTTGAAGTTGGATTTCGGAACGGATTTTGGAAGAGATTCTGGAAAGATTTTTTTTTCAGAGAGATTTTTGGGGTATTTGGAATTTCTGTTTTGGGAGAAAACGTGTATATAGAACTACCGAATTCAGAGAATTAGAAAAAGTAGTCAGAATGGGATTCTGTAGCTGGAAAAGGCTTTTAAATTTACTGATTTGAATCTGTTCCTTTAGTCAACTCCAGAATTAATTAATTACTATGATTTCTTATGCTTATCTTTATATGCAGGACCAGCACGATTTCCCCCCAATTTCTCCACTTTACCCCTTTTTTATTATAATATATATACTATTAAATTATATTACTATTCTATTATATTACTATTCTAGTAAAATATACTATAATACTGTTATCTGCATATAAAAATGTTGTCTAGATGTATACTAATCTGTACAGCACCGTATATGCAGGAATACATTAGAGAAATGGTTAGGAAGATTCTCCAACACTATATACAGTTTACTATAATATCTGTATACTACAGGACAACTGACCTACTTCCTAACAATTGTAGATCTTCTACTAGATCTGGGAAGCTCCTCCGATGAAACTGAAAGGAAGGAGCACCAAAGACACTAACAGTGAGGACCATTCCTCGTGCTATGGACGACTAAAAGATAAAAGCATTGGGAATAGAGCTTCCTTTCAAAAAAGGAGGTCAACCGGTTCATCAAGTACAATCACCACACCGATGGAGAGATGGCTGTAGATGAAGAGAAGAACAAAAAGAAGGGAGTGGTTAGACATCCAAGGTGATTAGACATCCAAGCTGGCCATTGTTTTGTAAAAAAAGACCAAGGTCTTCAACCCGGACATCTTGAACACAGTTCCGTGGTCTTCACCCAACAAATGGCCCAACAAGAGAGCATATGGTCCAACAAGACAGCACATGGGTATGCAATGGGGTACATGATGTACATCAAAAGAAGGACAAATGGACAGAGGGCCGAGCCAACCTGGAGACCATAACAGATACAAATTGATTAAGGGATGATTTCTCCAAAAATCACAATGGATGCCGTGAATATGTCCACAGCAGGCCAGCCACCTCCCAAGCATCTGTCCAAGACAATTGGCCAGGTGTCATTGGTGATGCCATTAGACAACAACAAAATCATAAGCGCCCAGTGGTTGCCCTTTTCGATTGAGGATAAAATCTGGCGTGTTTCCAGGCATGGACTTTTCCCATAGGTGGCAATAACTTTCAAGTACACTTGATTCTTTGGCGCATTTATACGGATCCTGCACTTTTGAGATCAGGGGTGATCATGGCTGCAAAAGTGCGACGCATGCGCTGGTTTTGTGTACATTAAATATCTTACGCCTATAAATAGGGGATTCCCTGAGCTGCAGTAATACCATTTTTTTTATTGAATTTGAAGCTACATCACTAAATACTTTACCAAGTATATCAAGCAATAGTCCAAGCTATTCTTTTAATCAGGAATGCATTCTACAGGTTCACTAGACCATGATATGATACTGTGGTATTTTTACTCGAAGAAGATCTGAAATCCATGAGAAGAAATATGGCAATGCATATGACTCAATAATCCAATTCAAGGAAATTCTCAGTCCTAGGTGTTATAGTCTGATATGATTTGATATGATATGATATGGTGAGGCCTGGGAAAACCCCACCTGCAAGGACTAAACAGGCAGGAACAAAAAGGTTGTAAAAAAATCCATTGGACACACAAGTCATGCAGGGTATCTTCGGCGTTGGGTCTCAACACACGCATGCCGTGCACCAAGAAAACCATCATTGAAAACAACATGGCCAATCTGGTGGCAGAGCTGCCACGGGTTAAAGGGGAAACATGATGGTTCCTTCGGCGGAGGGTGTTCAGTAGTTTTCAGGAAAACTTGGGTGGTCTAATGTGATTATGGACGGGTTGTCCGAGTACATGACGGAAGAACAGAAGACAAAAGAAAGAGATTAAACTTGACTCCATAAACAAGAGGCAGTTGGTTGTGGAGGATGCAGTTGAGAATGTGCAGGTGGTCCAGAAAAGAAGGGAGAAGATCTTGCTTGCCCGTCCAGGAGAGTCCGGGAAGTCTTAGAATGTACGGGGCCAAGGGTCTTCCAGAAAGGGAACATGAACAAGGGAGACACGGCGAAACGCATTATGGCAAGAAAGGGCAAGGAGAGCAGAGCGTGGACGCAGTATACCGTCAAAGAATTGAATTCTTCCAGTGTGTGGAGAGTTCAGAAGTGAGCTGCGTGTGTATTTCTCTAAGGAACTAGGGAAAGAGCAACCGCTTACTATTGGTCATTCTTTGAATCAAAATGGATAAGCCGAAAGAATGCATCGGGTGCTCCGAGGCAAAACGAGATGTTTATTTAAGGATGCAGAATTGGTGACCAACGTTTGGTCAAAAGCATTCCGTTAAGCAGTGAAAATGTTAAATTGGATCTTCGCGGAGGGGATGGATCATCAACTACCAGTTGAGTTCTGCCACGAATATAAACTGTCTCCTGAAACAGTGAACAGAATAAACTCTGGGGCTCTAGTGGATTCCATGATCCCAACTCCTAGAGTTGAATCGAAGTATCTCAAGCCGGAGTCATTCGCCAGCATGTACAGAGTGTTGGTATCTATCCGGATGTGTCTTAGCACTTACCACAGGAAGGAGAAATGAGTCTGTGATGAAAGAGCAAAGGAGAAATCAGATAGTTTGTGATGAAGGAGCAAAAAGAGGCCAGAGGACTTTCGAGTCTACGTTCAGGGGCCTGTTAGAGCATCACATCGTCTTCGTACTACTACTCAAACTACGAAATCAAACAGGTGCTACTCGCAATCAGGGTTCAGGTCTTGTGGAGCCACCCGGACCTCGGGAAAACAGCCAGCTCCACAGCCAGCTCCACAGCCAGATCTTCAGTCCCTTCCGAGATCCGTTCCAAGATGCCAACCTACAATGGAGCAATCATTCAGGGTAATCTCAAAGTCCTGGGTATTGTGAGCAAAGCATCAGGGAGCATAGCATAGTGAGCATGATTGGTGAGCATAGTTGGGCGAGTGTCTAGTCCTGGGAGTGGAGCAGAGTAACCACTACAGTGAAGAGCCTACGACCTCAGCCATTTGTGTATACCATTTGTGTGTGCCATTTGTGTATACCATTTGTGTATACCATTTGTGTATACCATTTGTGTTTGCCATTTTTGTTTGCCCAGTCATTTCCATAGTCACTCAGACTGAGTATTCCACCTTTTGTCCAGCACCAACCACCATGAACACCACATTACAGGGAGCTGACCAGCCTACACTGAGGCTGTCACTACTGATACGCCGATCATGGCTTTGAAATGTGTGGAGGAAAGCACGCTCCAGTGACTTCGGTGATGATAGTGGAGGTCTTCATTAGTCTAGTCTTGATTAGTCTAGTCTTTATACTCATAGTGGTATTAGACAAATAGACAAAAAGACAAAAAGACAAATCGACAAATCGACAAAGACAAATCGACAAATCGACAAAGACAAAAGACAATGATAGAAGTCAATACACTATTAAAGGTATACATTTGGTAGACAGACATCTTAACGGAAGTGAAGTTGTCTGGACAAAAACAGCGGGGAGGTTGTATGCAGTACACTTGTAGTCTATAATATCCTCTTTGGACGTACGAATTTTCCGTAGAAAATTGTAGCCCTTATTCGATTTGTATTGTTGAAGAATGTTCAATAATATTGTGTGGTGTACGGGTGGTTCTGGTACCCCAAATCGATTTAAATTGTGTTTTGGGTAATGAGTGCCTTATGTGCAGGATATAATCACCAGAATATTTTTTCAACCGGTTCCTAAAGAAAATGAACGGTTTAGGTAATTTCATGTGTCAGGTATTATGTTGATAAGCCTCAAATGCACTGAGTGAATTGGACAAAATTAGACAAAATTAGACAGAAAAGGACAAAAGGTGGACAGATAGGATAAGGGAGTGTATAGGAGCTTCAAAGGCAATTTAAGACATTGAGACATTAGACATAAAGACATTTTAAGAATCTAGAAATATTGTGGAGTAGAGACTGCAAGCCACATTCCACCCACCAGTACACCAGTACACACATACATCAGTACATCAGTACACCAGTACACACATACATCAGTACACCCTCTCACCAATAAATCAGTACACCCTCTCACCAATACATCAGTACACCATGACATCAATACATCAGTACACCATCGCACACATACATCAGTACACCAAATGCTTTTCTACCCTTCTTCATATCATTTGATCCAAAATAAGCAGGTAAATTCCGACTAAAAGTCTTCACTGAGGCAGTGGTGACGTCTTCCAAGAAAAAGAGTAGGTGAAAAAAGTAGATTTTCAAATAAGTGGATTTTCAAGAAGAGAAAATCAGTCCCAAAGGGGAAGAGCACCCGGAGCCCGAAAAACAGAGGGGACAATCCTTATCACTTAAAGTTTCTCTTTATCAATTGACAAGGCTCCAGTGACAATTGTAGGAATTTTCTATTGAAGAAGGAATAGTCATGGTCACGTGAATAGAATTCCTTTTTTCTGGGAGTTTCTGGCACTTTCATAGCTTAAAACGTTAAATCCTCAGCTCTGATGATATTTAAAATTATATTTTTTTATCATAGATTAATTCTAGTTTAACATAAATACCATAAAATTTCATTTAAATTTGTGGTGGCTTCAAATTTATGGACATTTCTTGATGATTATGGTTGCTCCTGCATATAGCATTTCTTTCTAGTGGCAGAAATCTTCACTAACAGTTACATGGTATTTTTCAAAGTAGTTTCATCTTGTTTATTATACGATAATGATGCATAATCGGCTAATTTGATTACGACGAAGTTAAAGTATAGTAATCAATGAAAGTGGTAAATATAATTGCAGTGCTCGTAACCATATTATTATATCAGTGCTCATAACCATAATCATGCAGTGCTCATAACCAAAAAAACAATACTCGTAAAATTTCAATTCCTACTTACCAAAATGTTTCAGATTTGTTTCACATTTGTTTCACATTTGTTTCATATTTGTTTCACATTTGTTTCATATTTGTTTCATCTGTTCTGTTATCTATTCTGTTACACATTCTCCAGAATCTGGGGTTTGCGGTCGTGCGCGGCCCACCGCGCTATATAAGTGCCTCGTCAACCTCTTGTCCCCACCATGTCCCAATCCTCCCTCCAATCCGCTACGCCCCCGGCCGAAGTGGCTACAGATTTAGACCATATTGGCGGGTCACGTGCACTTTCCCCGGTGCCAATTCCGGTGCATACAGACCTCCCCAGTCCCGAGATTTCTCTCCCTTCCCCCTCGTCCTCCTCCCCCTCATCCTCCTCCTCGTTTGTACCCGTGGATCCTCAAAAAGACGCCATCCAGCTTATCAATGAGGAGAAAAACTTTAACAAGAACATCCTTAGCTATATTAGGTCCCATAATGACTCCGAAAACCACCGCATCATATCTGTTTTTGGCTCCCAGTCTACGGGTAAGTCCACGCTTCTTAACAACTTGTTCAATACCAATTTTGGTGTCATGGACGAGCAGAACCGCCAGCAAACTACAAAGGGAATCTGGCTTGCCCAGAGCCCGGGCGTAAATTCCAACATGAAACAAGGTCTGGGCAAGCCGGACTCTGTGGGCTCCGATATCTTGGTGATGGATGTGGAAGGCACGGATGGCCGTGAACGCGGTGAAGACCAAGACTTCGAGCGCAAGGCGGCTCTTTTTGCCCTTGCCACCTCGGAGATCTTGATTGTTAATATCTGGGAGACCCAGGTGGGCCTTTATCAGGGTGCCAATATGGGGTTGCTCAAGACGGTGTTTGAAGTTAACTTGTCGCTTTTTGGCAAGTACAAAGCAAACGTTGAGGGCCAAAAACCTTCCGACCATAAAGTACTCTTGTTGTTCGTGATCCGTGACCATTTGGGTGTCACTTCCAAGGATTCCTTGGCCACCACCATCACCCAGGACCTCTTGAAGATCTGGGATTCGTTGAGCAAGCCGGCCGAGTGCGAGCATTTGGCCTTCTCCGACTTCTTCGACTTGGCCTTTCATACTTTGGCCCATAAGGTATTACAAAACGATAAGTTCTTGGCTGATATCCGTGTTTTGGGCGACCGTCTTGTGGACCTGCACAGCAACGACTACCTCTTCAAACCCAACTACCACCACGACATTCCCATTGAGGGCTGGACCATGTATGCGGAAAACTGCTGGGATCAGATCGACAACAATAAGGATTTGGATTTGCCTACGCAGCAGATCTTGGTGGCCAAGTTCAAGTGTGACGAGATTGCTGCTGCTTGCTATGACGATTTCCTCGTGGGCTTTGAATCCATCATGGAGGCTTCTACGCAAGAAATTGCCCAGGAGGCCCAATTGGCTGTGCATCAAGACGTGGCTGGCTACAAGGAAATCGGCGGGGTTTTGGTGGAGGCACGCGAGAATGTGTTGCTCTCGTTTGACCATTTGGCTTCCCGTTACAACCAGTCTGTTTACGAGCAAAGACGTCTGCTTCTTGGGGAAAAGGTGAACCTGAAACTCCAGGAGGTGGTGGCATTGTATGCCAAGCAAATGCTCCAGATTGCCGTCTCGCGGCTCTCTGCTGGCCTCAGTAAGAAGGTCAAAAATGGCACCTTCAGCCAGCACTCCAAGACCGTGGTGGATGACGTCACAGCCAAGTTCGCACAGGCTTTGGCACATTTATCGTTGAGCGGACAGATCAACACCAACGAGTATGCACAAACATTGGAAGTAGAGGTGGCCAAAATTCTCCAGAAACAGCAATTGGTGGAACTCAATACCATGGTGGTCAAGTCCGCCAAAAAGCTCCAGACTACGCTCGTGACCAAGTTCAACGACGAGACGGCAAACCCTACGAAGGAGTTGTGGGACCATATTTTGGACACCTTCAAGGGTCACCGCAACCAGTTCTTGAGCAATTTCCCCATCGTGGAAGGAGTGCCCGATTTCGGTGTGGATGCAGAGGCCCAGACCTATAAGAACACTCTCAATGTCTTAGACATCAAGGCATGGGAGGTACTCAGCTCAGTAACTCAGAAATACCTCGCCAAGGGAAGCATCCTCAACATTTTGAAGGAGAGATTTGACGATAAGTTCCGGTACGACGAAAACGGTATGCCTCGTCTCCACCAGAATGCTAAGGAATTGGATGTGAGTTTCGCCGAGGCCAAGGAATACTCTATGAGTGCATTTCCAATTCTCAGCACTGCACGACTCGCCAACGGGGAAGAAATTGAGCCGGAGTGTGACTTCAATAACAAACGTTTGAAAAAGCGGTATGCCGTCGTGAAACATGAAGAAATGAACGATAACGACGACAATGATGACGCCTCCGATAGCGAGGATGACGAAACCCCCCGCAAATTTGCCGAGATTTTGACACCGGCAGAAAAATCTGAAGTGGTAGCAAAGTTCAAGAAGGAAACTGATGCCAAATACGTGGAGACCAAGCGGTCAATCATTCAGCACGTGACGCAGATTCCGTACTACATTTACTTATTGATAGTGGTGCTTGGGTGGAACGAGTTCATGGCGATCTTGCGCAACCCATTCTTCTTCACGTTGTTGTTGGTGTTGGGTGCAGGAACCTACGTGATGTACCAGATGAAGCTTTTGGGACCAGCCATGACTGTTGCACAGCGGGCCTTAGACGAGTCGTTGGTGGTGGGCAAGCAGAAACTCCTTGAGTTTTTGGAGCCCCCGGTGAACAACCAAGTCAATAGACTGATTGACAGAAGTGAAAATACAGGAGAGGAAATCGAGATGAAGGATTTAACTCCAGAAGAGTGAAGGGAACAGTGAACGTGAGGTGGAGATATGAGATGTGGTCACGTGAGATAAGTGAGATAAGATTTAATCACGTGAGATAAGTGAGATAAGTGAGATATGATCCAATCACGTGAGGGTTAACTTATCAGTCGCATCAAGGGCGCACAAGGCGCATCACGTGACAGGTGCTACCCACGCACAAAATGCAACGTGCTCGCGCATGCAACCTTGTATTGGAGTCAAGGGACGCAGAGCTTGACGTCGCTAAGTCAAAGTTGAGGCACTGCACTGCATGCAACCTGGGCTTTCGACAACCTGCGCACTCTGAAAGCTGCGCACGTATTTGAGAGCCAAGAATTAAAGTTCAAGGGAGATGAAGAAGGAAGAATTGGAAGAGAAATGCAATCGGCAAGAACCCAAACGTTAATTTCAAAGTCAATTCAATTCAATTCAAGTCAATTCAAGTCAATTCAAGTCAATTCAAGTCAATTCAAGTCAAGTCAAGTCAATTCAAAGCCAAAAAGTCAATTTTTTCATTGTTTTTGAACGGAAGCATCAAGGCTAGTGAAGATATCAAAACAAGAGAAACATTGCACGATATTTTTATTGAAGGAATATTTTATGAGACATTGATAATATCATGTGATGAAATATTTCATTAATGAGGGTTTGTTGATGTTACATCAAACAAAAGACTAAAAATGACAGACACTGCAGGAACGGAAATGCAAAGAAAGAAGGAATTACTCAATTGGGATCTCAAACAATAAAGATGGAATTACCAAATGGAATCTCAATTGCAAAGATGGAATTTATTAATGCAATGATCGGAATCCAGCCCCTAGATTGCTGGGCTTTGACATTGACGTGGAGTGTCGTGGGGGGTGGGGCCTGCACACACCGAGGTTGCAAGCGCGAGGTTTCATTGAAGCCTTTTGGCGAGGTACCATTTTTCGTGGGCTCTTCGGCTCGTTTTTATTTTTTCCGCGTCCCAAATGTAACCTCTCCACATACTTGCGTCCGGGGTATATAAGTCTCTCATTTGCTCTCATGACCATCAGTCATACATAAACACGACACAATCACGACTCAAACGACACAATCACGTTACCACAATCACAGGGTCCTTCATACAACCTAGACTCGTCTCCTAGATACACTCCATCCTTCATATACCCTAAATCCGTCTAGATCCCCGTCTAGATCATATCATCACAAACCAATTTCAATCACTTTCCATTTCACCCACTTTCCATTTCAGCCACTTGTGCCACTTGCCATCGTTTGCCACCCTTTGCTTTGAATTGCTAGAATAGCTATCCAAGGCACGCATCCTCCGTCTCATCAGCATTCTGTCTTTTTGTTAGATTAGACAAACTGTCATTCAATCAGAACAAGACATCATCAAATTGTCTAGACTTCTGATCTTTATCTGTCAAGTTGTCAATTTTCAATTGAAGTATTAGACAATTTTGAATCTGTCCAGTCAATTAGACAGATTTCTTTTGTGGTGGTCAATCTGTGGCTGTCATTTCTGTCCATCAATCAAAGACAACCTGTCAAATATTCATACCATTTGTCATTGTCATTGTCATTTTGTCATTCTGAATTTGATTTCTGATTTGATTTCTGATTTCATTTCTGATTTCATTTCTGATTGGAATTTGTGTTGATATCTTCATACTCACTCTTAGTGTTAGGGTCGGGATCAAACTCTCATAATCCTCACTTTTTCATTTTATCAGATCCTCAGATTTAGTCACAGTGTTGCAGAATCTCAGAATCTTCACTCAAAAACGTCACTCATTTGTCTCAGTCATTACTGCGTTAGTCAGTGTTAGTCTGAGTCAGTCATTTGTTTCCTTATTCAGTGATGGACGATAAGGTGCTTAGCGACGTGTCGCTTGCTCTGAGTACATCGTCGCCGATGTCGGAAATAGAAAGTCATGATACTCTCTCACAGGCACTCGTGGACTTTTCCCGAAACGTCAATGGGCTCCGTTTGCCTGTGTATGCGGACCAGGTGACGGAATCGTTTGAAGAAGCGCTTGGCGTTGGGTCGGAAATCACCATGCTTCCCAATTATAGTATCAATCCTTCGGGCCATGAACATGGGGATTTTCTAGTGGTGGACTTAGGTGGTTCCACATTACGAGTCGCCGTGATCTCCATTGCTCCAGCCCAAGATACTCCAACTTCAAAGTCAAACTCAGACTCAAAATCTAAACTGAGTTCAGATTCTCTGAATCCTGGCATTCTGGGGAGAATCTCCATTGCGGTGCTGAAGAAATGGACGGTGGAAAACTCATTCAAGACAGTGGATAAAAACTTCTTTGTATGGATTGGCCAACGTATCTATGATACCTTGTGCCTGCAGACGGTGATCAGTATGGACTCGGTGATCACCACGGGCATCACGTGGTCGTTCCCTTTGGCCTCCACGGCCTATAATTCCGCCAATATCCTCCATATGGCCAAGGGATATGAGGTGACGGATGAAGTGCATGGCCATGACCTTAAACATTTGCTAGAGTCAACATTGTGGGAGAAATATGGCGTCCGGGCCAATGTGCAGTCCATCATCAATGACTCGCTAGCTGTATATTCAGCGGCCCGTTTTTTCGACTCCAATACGGTCATGGCCTTGGTTTTGGGCACAGGCTTCAATGTCAGCTGCCAATTGCCATCTTCGCCTAAAATCGCCCTGCACAAGCTCATTGGCTCCGAGCCCTCGGTGTTGTTCAATACCGAAACGTCTCTCTTTGGCCTGAACTTGTGCATGCCGTTTTCCACCAAATATGACCAAGAAATCGACCTGCGCTTTGGTCTTTCGCCTGAAAAGGACCCCCTCTTGCACTTTTCCCCACACATGGCCACCGACCCCATCTCCAATACCCTTTTCCAGCCCTTCGAGCTCTTGACCTCTGGCAGGTACTTGCCCGAATTAACGCGGTTGGTGTTGGTGGAGATGGTGGAGAACAAGGAGATCTTCACGAACCAAAAGAACTTTGGGCTTCTCTCCACGCCCTACGAGGGCTTTTCCGGCGAGTTGATGTGCTATATTGCCGAGTGCAAGAATAATAGCGACATCGGGCGCAAGTTGGAGGCGTGCTTTGCATGGACATCGGGACTGGTGGACATCTCAGATGTAATCAACCTCCAGCTCTTGGTTAATAGTATCATCAGGCGACTGGCGTTCATCGTGGCCATAGCCATTGTTGCATACATCAAGCTTTTGGTGCGTCACAACGGCATCGTCGATAAGAACATTTCCATTGGCTATGTGGGGTCGGTCATGGAGTACTTTGTGCAGTTGCGGAGCATGGTGGCGGGGTTTGTCAATGGGTGTGACGATATCAAGGCCATGGGCGTGAGTGTGCGGCTCCAGGGTGTTCAGGAGAGCTCCGTGGTGGGAACTGCCATTGCTGCTGCCAGTCGGTCGGGTTGAACAGATCAGTGAACAGATCGTCAGATCTGGTCACTCAAGATAAAATAACACCAAGATCAAATACCCAAGATCAAACCTGAACCAAGTCTGGACCAGATAGATACAAGATTTTCCAGTTGGCTATTGAGATCAGATGGTGTACCAATACTGTTCGGTCATAGATGGCTTGGATCAATGGCTGCAGACCAGTGGAAGATGGATAACGGAGCCGTCTGCAACGTATATAGAATAACATAGACTCTGTCTATTAGTGATAGGAAGAGAATCAATCAACACAGTCACCCACTGTATCTTCTAATTTGACTATGCAGAACGAGCTTAAAAAAAGATTGGAATTCAATCCCGAAGCCAAATTTCTGGACAATTGTCTTTATCAAGACCGATTTCAGTGTACTGACGCAGAATTCAAGAAGAAGTCTGTGCTCGTCGTCTGGGATGATATCTGACGTTTTGACAATGAGACAGTCTTTTCCTTTCTTGGTAAATTTGACGGCATTACCAGCCAAGTTAAGAATGACTTGACAAACTCTGAAAGAGTCACCAATTAATTTATCGGAGATCAAATAGTCACACTGATAAATAAGGTCAAGAGTCATTCCATAGCCTTTTCACCAAGAGTCTGAACTATAAAATCACTATCAGTATGACGGTACTATGGCCATGACTATAATTAGACTAAGGACTCCCGCGGTTTATACTGTCAAGACAAGTCACTCACACTCATATAAGGAGCTCAAATACCAACTATAAGAAATTCATCAATGATTTTTGGTACTAATAGCAGTAAATATTCTCAGGCTGTAAGGTATGAAAGTCGCACACTTGTGCCAAAATGCAAAATACCCCACTTACTGTTTCAGTCACCACTATGAGTGACGTTCTTAAATCTTAATCACCCAGGTGTTGGACCTCACCTTTAGTACCACCAGTTTTCCAAATTCATATGATGGTTATTGCTGAATTAGTAGGCCATCACACACACCATAGTGGCTTTGTATAGTACCACTACAGCTCTTTCAACAGTATACTGACTTCTCTCTGTATCGTTGAACACCGCTGTCTTTCGTACCCTCCATGGTATCATTTTCTATAATTCTGTATAACATAGTAGACAGTAGACAGACAGTAGACAGACAGTAGACAGACAGCAGACAGACAGTAGACAGACAGCAGACAGACAGCAGACAGATAGTTGACAATAATACATACATAGTAGTAGCACTGGCATCAACTCAGACTCATGGCCTGGAAGCATGTAACAAAAAATTCTTTTCTATTATTAAAATGGAGATCTAGAAAAGTACCAGCATACCATTTCTGGTAGCTTGAAAAAGTATATGTTTTTCTGCGACCTGGGGGCAGGCCCCTTATTTATATACCCACGCGCAATTTTTGCAGCCTCGTAAATAATTGCAGCCCCTGAATTCCCGCAATATATAAAGACAATCCCCCGCCCATATCCGCCAATATTTTATACCCCTTTTTTGAAACCTTTTTCTTGAATACACTCTGCCTTTGCAAATATGTTGAAAACAGGACCTTCATCCCCACAGAAACCCCTCCCCAATATAAGTCGTTTTAATCTTTTAGGTTCTTAGGAATACCTTAGATTTACAAGAATCTCCATATCAAAAAGGGTACTTCAATTCATTGACTAGTCCAGGGTTACAAATTTCCTTAAATTTACAACATCTTTATTAAAAGTTGAACACCCCTTAAGGCTGAATCCTCCAAAGCCTTAATCCTTCAAAGCCTAAAGTCATAAATGAAGAGACAACTTTTACACTCTCAAAAAATTGCGAGGTATAAACCTCAATACAACGTACTTGACTAGGGGTCAAGAAAAGGTACGAGGCAGTGAGACTACCACCTGCATCTATCTAAGGTATCTTCAGTCTATGGATATAATGTTATAACTTCTATTAGTCACTTTAGCATGGGTCTGATCCCACCATAATATATCCAAGTGATATATTTGGCCATTACTCCAACAGGGTATTTAAAATGCCCGATGAAGATCGATACCCGACGAAGATCGGGTCCTAGTATACTAGAGAGCCATCCATTGCTTCAATGTAACCATCAAAGTGTTTTGTCCTTAATTGTCTGTCCTTCTTAATTGTCTGTCGTTGATGGCCAGGGGGACAAGAACCTCAGTGAGAATTATGAGTCCCGTCTTCTGGTATCATGAGTCCCGTTTTATCAGCCCTTTTAGAGTCTAGAGTCATTACAGGTATATCTCTGACCAATCTAGATGTATGACTGTCGAGCGGTTCTTCTGTCACCACCAGTCATTCATCAGTCATTCATTAGCCATGTAATGTCTAACTGGGTAGACTGTTCAACTTTGCCTCACCAATTTTTCATCTAGCTTGCTTACTTTTCAACAATCCTAGTGATATGCCTTCATTTGCTGATAATATCCTTAAAGCTTTGCATTTAAGCCACTGGCCAAATGGTCACTCACCACCAATACATTCAGATGGCTTTGCAAGTAAGACGAAGGAAACCGGGCATCGTTCTTTTGTCCGTATAGCGTCTTATCTAACGCATACTTTTTGTTGGCTCCAAGCACAATGATGGCGACTTCGTTGGAGTTGTCAAGAATCGTGGAGATCCCCACGGAAAGGGCATGGCGGGGAACTTTCAGCGCATCTCCTTCGAAGAAACGCTTATTGGCCTCCACAGTGCTTTGGACCAAATCAACCCGGCGAGTCACCGAGTCACGTGTCAGACCTGCTTCATTAAAAGCTAAGTGTCCCTCGGGCCCCAATCCTCCAAGGAACAAATGAATACGGCCATACTTCTTGATTTTGGCCTCGTAGTCCCGGCACTCCTGTGCATAGTCCTTGGCCAACCCATTGAGGATGTTGATGTTCTCCTTCGGGATGTTCACGTGGTTAAAGAGCTTATCGTACATGAAGTAATGGTACGACTGAGGGTGCGAGGGTGCCAAGCCAACGTATTCGTCCATATTGAAAGTCACCACGTGCTCAAACGAAACGTGGCCTTTTTGGTAGCTGGCCACCAAGTGCTTGTAGATGCCCTCGGGCGAGGAACCTGTGGGGAGACCCAAAACAAAGGGCTTATTTTTGGAGGGCCTAAATGCGTTGATTTTGTCAATGATGTAATTGGCAAGGTATTGCGATGCATCCTCAGGAGAGGAGAAAATGACTTGTTTCATGGTTGCCACGACAAAATCAGGGGAATCTGGGGTGGGAGTTGGGACGCTTTAAGTACGGCTGGAGAGGTCTTGCCTGCAGGTCATGGTAGATGCGGGCTAGTGATGATGCGAGCCATTTTTTATGCGGACAAGTTGCATTTGGTAACGTGACACCAAAGATGGGACAGTGGGCCTGCATACAGACGCGGAGGGGTGGCTCACGTTCTGCAAACCCTCTAAACTGCGTGGCCTGGGTAAGTCGCATAAGTCACCCCAAGTCTCGCAAAATGTGGGATCGGAGTCAGCGGAAAGTGACGTTGCATTTTCGCACCGATCGTTTGCATCCACCACCAAATTATCCATGCGCACACCTGCACATAACTCCATGTTACAATTGCAACCTTGAGCCCCACCAAAACAATGGTACATGACACCAGCGTCATTCTCAATATATATAGAACCGGATTCCGTTTTCAAGCTTCATTGCCGAGAGCCTTTATTCCTCGCTTAATTTTTTTTGGGCCTCTTTTATCAATCTTTGTCTGGGTACTCTTCCCGATATCTGTTTGCCACAATTCTTGCTTGCCTGCTGTGTGTCTTATCTTGCTCATCTTATCGCACCTGTCAACTGCATCATGAGTATCCTTAGATTCATCAATTGTCAGCTCTGTGACGAAGGCAAACTCGTTTCCGGCGATCTTTTCATCGATACTGACTCCGGAAAAATCGTCCTGAGGCCGGGTTCCTTGGAAAATCTTCACACCATCGATTTAAAGGGCAACATCTTGGCCCCAGGATACATCGATATCCAGAACAACGGCATCTATGGCTTGAACTTCAGTGCCCTCAATGACACCTCCACAGCATCCGACATCAAACAATTTTCTGCCTTTTATAAGGACTGCATGGCCAAGTACTTGACCACGGGTGTCACGGCCCTTTGCCCCACTGTCACCAGCAATTTCCCCGAGGTGTATCAGAAGGTGTTGCCCATCTATGCCAAGACCAGATCTGCCAACATGGCTGACTGCCTTGGAGCCCATATCGAGGGTCCTTTCATTAGTACTGCCAAAAAGGGATGCCACCCCGTGGAGACCTTGGTCGATGCCAAAACAACGTCATTTGAGGAAATGTACGGCGATGAGAACTTGGCCCACAATGTCTCCATCATCACAGCTGCACCCGAAATCCCTGGTGTTTTGGACAACATCCCTAAACTCCACCAAGAATACCCCGAAATCGTTCTTTCCATTGGCCACACCGAGGCCAACCGGGACCAATGTGTGCAGGCACTAGATGAAGGAGCCTCGATGATTACTCACTTCTATAATGCCATGCCCCAACCCCACCACCGTGATGTGGGTGTTGTTGGCCTTGTCACAGATCCAGCATCCCAAGGCCACAGACCATTTTTTGGCCTCATCTGTGATGGTGTGCATGTGGCCCCTGCCATGTGTGTCATGGCATATAAAGCCAGCCCCGAAACGTGCATTTTGACCACCGACGCCATGCATTTGATTGGCTTGCCCGACGGAACTTATAAATGGGACAAGCAGAAAATTGTCAAGTCCGGCGCCTCTCTTTATTTGGAAGGAACCAAGACGTTGGCGGGGGCCGCCACGAACTTGGCCGTTTGTGTACAGAACCTCGTCAAGTGGGCAGAAATCCCTCTTGCTGAAGCAGTCAAAACTGTCACCAACAATGCTGCCAAACTGTTGAATATCAGCCATAAGGGATACTTGAAGCCCGGATGCGATGCTGATCTTGTGGTCTTGACGGAGACAGGTGATGTTCAGCAAGTGTTTAAGCTTGGAAAGCCAGTCAAATCAGCAAGCCGGTTGCATGCTGTCTTGTAAACCACTCATGTAAGATAATGGTTTTGTAAATGAATCAATAATGAATAGACTTTAAGGAACAACAAGTCAGTAACAAGCCTCGTTCAGATCCATACCATAGCATTGAAACACATTTGAAAAATTCCAGAGAAGGAATTAAAGACGCCACAATAGGATGGATTAGAAAGGATGTATAGAATAAGGAGGGTATAGAGGATCAGAGATAAACAGAAGAGTAAGAGAAGAGTAAGAGAAGAGTAAGAGAAGAGTAAGAGAAGAGTAAGAGAAGAGTAAAGAAAAGACGTATGAAGAAATTAAGAGGGGAGTGAGAGAAGATTAAGTAAGAAGAAAATAAAAGGTGGGATTATTTGAGGTGGCAATGTGCGCTTTATATACCCCGTTTGCATTTGTGGCTGCAAACTCTGAAACATCCCAAATAGGACGCGGGGTGCTCGTTTAACGCCACGTTTCAGAACTGCAGCTATACGAACTGTATAAAAGTCACCCAGTGCCCTCCATTTCTGAAATATCTAATACAAATTTCTTTCCCTCTTTACACTGGACGTATCCTATATCCTTTTCTGATTTACACCCGTGCATCCTTATATGTCTACCCCCGTGCATCTCTTGTACATTCCCAACAATCGGTCTACAGCCAATTACAACCAGTAGAATTTAGCAACCCAACATTTTCATGCTGCTGGATTGTGGCTTTGATATTATTAATTGATCTTATAAATTAAGGGGGTCCTGCATAGGTGTTGGCTGGCCTCTGCACTATGAAGTGTCGCCAATACAAATTATCATTTCCAGGAACCACATACAACTTTAACACATCAATTATAGTGGTCCACACTAGCGATAATTTACTGCTTCCAATTCAACCTGGCTCTAGGTGGTGGTTGTACGGAAGATCAGGGGGTATATGCCGGAACTCCGGATCGCACCAGTCATTTAAATGCACCACTGATAAGAGCAAAGCCACACTAGCACCCCGCGAAATACCTACAGAAGAAGGTCAGAAATTTTCGATTAAAAGAAAGAGAAGTCCAGTTTCTAAAAGTGGAACCATATTTCAGATACAACAAAAAGTGGAACCATTAATAAGGAAGATACCAACGAATTAGAAACAAGAAGATTTACAGAATTACGATCCAGCAAGATCCACAGTCTAGACACAACAAGAAGAAACAGCTCCTCCGATACAAAAACTAAGTTTGGAACCGTTATAAAAAAGGTACAAGGATCATACGAGATTATTATTTATCATAGACATGTTTCTAAGGAGATACGCCACCACGCACTCCCAATACAGTCTCCACAGCTGGCCCAAAGGAAAAGCACCCAGTCCCCATGAAATCTTCAGTTTCCCCACAGAACCACCTTCCCGGGCAGAATACGATAAAGAGTTGAAGGCCATGTACCAGAAATACGTCAAGATCTACCACCCCGATGCTGCACTGCAGAGAGAGATCATCAATGACCATACGGGGCAAATGTTAACATCGGAGCAGAAAAAGGCCCGTTTTTCTGCGGTTCAAAGTGCTTATGAGCTACTCAAAGACCCTCGCAATAGAATTGCATCCAAGCGATATGATAATACGTCATGGGCCGATTACCAGCGGGGAAAGACATCTAATTTTGATGCTTTCCGCATGGCTAATGCCCACCGCCCAAATTACACCTACGAAAAAGACCCTCACTTCTGGCAGGCCGGTACTTGGGAAGACTACTACCAAATGCGGTACAACCGGGCAGCGCCTACGCAGGAAGAATGGGATAAGAACAAGTGGATGATTTTGTACCGTGTTCTAGCGGTGCTGGCGGTGTTGGTGGTTTTACAGGTGATGCTAGCATTGGAGCGAGCAGATGAGTACAAGAGGCAAACGCGAATTATGAACCTCCGAGCCAATGCCGATTTGAACAGCGCCTATGAGAATTACCAGGATGGAATCTCACGATTCCAGCGGATTCGAAGATTTCTTCTTTTCCGGAGATCGGGCCTCGAGGCACGTGACGAGGACGAGAAGAAGGCTCAGAAACTCGAGGAAAACGAGATGTTGACGCAATATGCACGTGACCAGGTCAAGAAGCACTGGGCAGACGAAATTATGGAAACGGATGGTGAATCCGTACACCCAGTTACATAACTTTGCAATTTCGGATATAACTGGAATTGCAATGGCACGCGAGGCGGAATTTAATGCATGAGTTTGTCATGCTTCACGTGCATCTCACGTTGCGCGCACACTTAACAAGCTCAGCAGCGTAACTCCCAGAAACCAATGGACTTTACCAAACCCGAAACCGTCTTAGACCTCAACAACATCCGGACATGTCTTGTCCGCATGGAGGATACGATTCTTTTTGACTTTATTGAGCGTGCCCAGTTTTTTCTGCTGCCCAGTGTGTACCAGAAGAACAAATACGGCATTCCAGGCTTCGACGGCCTGTTCATGGAGTGGCTTCTCTTGCAAACGGAGCAAACCCACTCGCAGGTTAGACGGTATGAAGCCCCTGATGAAACACCGTTCTTTAGGGATCAGTTGCTCAAGCCATTGCTCCCCTCCATCAACTACCCCAAGGTGTTAGCATCCTACAGCGACGATATCAACGTGTGCACCGACATTTTGGACTTCTATGTGACCAAGATCGTGCCTGAAGTGGCGTGTGGAATGGGCGACGAAGTTGTCAATATAGGGTCTGTGGCCGTGTGTGATGTGGAGTGTTTACAGGCGCTTTCTCGGAGGATTCACTTTGGCAAGTTTGTGGCGGAGGCCAAGTACCAGGGTGACCCAGCACTTTACCGCAAGCTAATCGAAGCCAAGGATGTGGCTGGGATTGAGGCCAGCATCACCAATTCTGCCGTGGAGGAGAAGATCTTAGAGCGGTTACGGGAAAAGTGTGAGGCTTATGGAACAGACCCCAGCATGCGCTACAGCCAGCAACAGCAGCTGAAGGTTAAGGGCGAGCTCATTGTGCGTGTGTACAAGGACTATGTGATTCCATTGACCAAGAAGGTGGAGGTGGACTATCTATTGCGGAGATTGGAGGACGAGGAGTGATCAATGATGGGGATAGAGGAGCTGGAAGGGTGGTCACTAATAAAGTGAAGATTGGAGAAGTCCAGAGGACAATATCGGGACAATATCAGGACAATATCAGGACAATATCAGGACAGATTTGGAAAAGGAACGGACAAAATCAGGACAACGCAGGACAAAGCAGAACAATACAGAAGGAGGAAAAGATGAATGTGATTGAGACGATGGATTGAGATGATGATTGACTGGGATGACGATGGCTGAGAGATACACGTGAGTGGTGAGATTTGGCTAATGGAATAAGCATGTGACAGGTTCACATTTCTGTCAGTACCAAGTCTTGCCTAACCTGCTTCTCAGAACTTCTAAGTCATCATCGGTCAAGTCACTTTCTATCGCTTTCTTTTATGATACTTTCTGACACTTTCTTTTTTTGTTGTTTGTCAGTCCTTAGTCTTGCTCCTCTTGTTCTTCCAACACGTCATTTTGTCCCTGAGTCTGAATAGCCTTCGCTTTGTTTTGTTGTCAGTCAGAAATGTGGGTACATTCCCCTGTACCTGCATTCAAGGCCACTTTAGACGCATGGGTCTCGGCGGGATAGGGGGAACGTGTCTTATTGGCATGTGCACTCTCGGCCAACGTGTGATTGGCAGTGGATGGTGAGAATGGAGCAGAAAGTGGGCCATTTGAAGTACGGATTTTAGTGGAGGTGCCACAAAATGCCAAATATAAACCCTTCACACCCCCTATTTTTTACTCTCCAAATTTACCAAGTTTTGGGAAAGTATTTTGTGGGGGGGGGCGAAGCTGGGGGTCTGTTTGGGGACACTGGAGAATGGCTAATTTATCGTGGAGACCATGTGGCCGCACACGTTTGCGTCTGTGTGCAGGATCCATTTGGATTTTGCACCCATTGTTCTGAACTATAAAATAGCTCCACTCCCCGTTACCACTCCATTCACATTCTTCTTATTATTGCTTTTAAGATCCACTAACGAATATCTCAATCACGCTTCCAATTTCATTACCCCGCTATTCCTTTTGCTATCAATTCCATATCACTTTGATTATCTGCACTCCATCCAATTAACACTCCTACTCCATACCACACTCCTACTCCATACCACTCTTCTATTTATTGAACCCCCTATTGTTGTTTGATTGATTTGTTTGAGATGCTGAATTCTACTGCACCTGCATATACCTACCTGAACTCCCCCGGAACTTTAATTTCCGGGGCGATTTTATTTGTTATTGCCCTTTTAATAACTTTCCCGAAATCCCAAGCTCGTGTTAAGGCCATATACAAATTCATTTGGGCTTGTTTCTTCAAACCAATCTTGAATAAATTTAAAATTGGATCTGTCCTGCACACAAGCCAGCAACTTCACTTGGACCAATTTTATCAAAATCAAGCCCAAATTTATGATTCTACA
Organism: Metschnikowia sp. 04-226.1; assembly: GCA_002370245.1. Taxonomy (NCBI): domain Eukaryota; kingdom Fungi; phylum Ascomycota; class Pichiomycetes; order Serinales; family Metschnikowiaceae; genus Metschnikowia; species Metschnikowia sp. 04-226.1. The sequence continues at coordinate 111,051 of NLAD01000773.1, forward strand.
AGATCAATATTGCTTAAGGGACGTATGGAATGTTTAAAACTTGCAATTTCACACGTTCGTGCCGCCCAAAAATCGGAATTATTAGTATGGGTAGATATCGGCGGAGGTACGGGTCTGAACATTGAGTATATGGATACAATTTTACCAATTGCAGAAAATTTCCACACAATTTATTTAGTGGATCTTTCTCATTCTCTTTGTGAAGTTGCCAGGAAAAGATTTAAAACTAAATCTTGGGGTCATAAAGTACAAATTTTGGAAACTGATGCTAGTGATTTTAGTATTATGCAGGACCACGCCGATTTGATTACATTTTCATATTCATTATCAATGATTCCAACTTTTAATGCAGTTGTGGATCATGCAAATAATCTTTTAAATGATGAATTTGGGATTATTGCATGTGTGGATTTTGGTATACAATGTGCAGGAACATACATTGGAAGAAGTAATACAATTGGAGGTTTATGGAATAGAAATATACCATGGTTTTTACGAAATTTTTGGAGAATTTGGTTTGAAACTGATAAAGTATATTTGGACCTGGCACGACGCAATTACCTTGAGTACCGATTTGGTACTTTAAAATCGATTAATGCTTATAATAATACTTTGGGCCGAATTCCTTATTATATTTGGATTGGATGTGATAAAAAAAAATCTCATTCACTTCTTTATAAGATTAATTGTTTGGCAACAGAATCTCCATATCTTGCACCTTCAGAAGAAACACAAATGATTGAATATTCAATTAATGATCTGGGGCCTGCATATAATGCCCCATTTTCAATTAATTCAATTAATTCAATTAATTCAACCAATTTTAATGGAAAAAACTTGGAAAAACCCAATTTTCAACCTAAATTGGATCAATTTGAAGTTATTAGCAAAGGTCATGAAGCTGCTTTGATCAATTTCCGTCGTCGATTACCATTTCCTTCGCTGTATTATCAATTTCAACCATGGAGAGTATATTATGATGAGGAAGATAAGAAATATCATCAATTTTCAAACCAATATATCTATGCATTTACATGGGAAGATCCACGTGAAGATGATGAAATTTTAAAATTTTCAAATGAAGATACAGTTTTGGCAATAACTTCAGCTGGAGATAATGTGTTACTGTATGCAGGACTTCCAAATTCACCAAAAAGAATTCATGCAGTTGATCTTAATCCTTTTCAAAATCATCTTTTAGAACTTAAATTAGCTGCATTTAAGAGTTTATCACGTGATCAAATTTGGAAATTGTTTGGTAAAGGTAAAATGTCTAATTTTACTGATTTATTACTCCTGCACCTAGCACCCCATTTATCTGCTCAAGCTTTCCAATATTGGATGGATAAAGGTCCTCAAACATTTTCTAAAAAGGGACTCTATGATACAGGACTGACGAGATGGGCACTTCGTTTAGCTCGGGTTATTTTTTCATGTTTTGGTATCAGTTCTGCTATTGATCAATTATGTTCCTGCACAGAACTCCATCAACAAGTTAAGCTTTGGGAATCCAAAATTAGGCCTACTCTTTTTAATCCCTTTGTGGCTACACTTTTGGTTGGGAACCCTATTTTCCTTTGGAAAGCTCTTGGTGTTCCTCAGAATCAAGCAGAGATGATTGGTGACTCGGTACTTAAGTATGTGGTGAATACTCTTGACCCAGTTGTACGCAGGTCATTGATTTCCACCGACAACTATTTTTATTATTTGACGTTGAAGGGTGAATATTCGAGGGATAATTGTCCGGATTATTTGACTGAAAAGGGTTATAATAACTTAACCGGTGTGATGTCAGGAAAGTCAGAAATGTCTAAAAAAGACAAATTGGACAAATTGGACAAACTGGACAAATTGGACAAATTGGACAAAACCTCAAGTACCATTTCTGAGGCTAGCTCTGAAACTGGATCTGCCATTTCTGAACTCTCTGGCAAGCCAGAAAAGTCACCAGAAATGTCCAAGAGTTCACCAGAAATGTCCCAGTGTTCAATAGACAATATCCGTATCCATACCGATACCCTCAACGACGTGTTTGCCCGTCTCAGCAAAAAATCCATCACCATCGCCATCATCATGGACCATATGGACTGGTTTGACCCCAAAACAGAAGAAGCCACCACAGAAATCATGGCCGTTCGCGAGTGTTTGGTGTCCGGAGGCAGAGTCATGCTTCGTCTGGCTGCGCAGTACCCATGGTACATCAAGACATTTGAAAAATGTGGCTTCAAATGTAAGCCTGCAGGCATTAGACGGGCCCACGAGTCGATTGATCGGATTAACATGTATGCGTCCACTTGGGTGTGTACGAAAATGGACACTACCGAGCGCCGCAGAATGAGTTCCCTAAAGATATGATCCAGTGACTGACCCAGTGACTGACCCAGTGCCAGTGGAAATCTTTTTTAGATTGCTAGAACTTCCTAGAACTTTTTAGGACTTCCTAGGACTTCCTAGAATTTTCCATTGAATTTTCCATTGAATTCTCCTTAGAATTTTATACCATAGATTTTGTATAAACCTTCTGTATGCACGTAAATGTCTAAATCAATGGCACACATTTCTTTAATTGTAAAGATGGTCACAGAATTCGTGTATGGTAATATAGGAGCAATAGAGTGGGATCGGGAAGGATCTTGTAATTCACTTAAAGATGAAGGTGTGGTCCTGCACATAACATAAAGGCCACTAATAATAATCGTCACCAAAGCAAAATTGACCATTTAAAACAGCAAAATTGTTAGAATGCTTTTCCATCAAGTAAAAATCACCTTTTAAAGGAATTTAACACTTCATATTCCGTGAAAATTCCATGCTTCTGGACTTTGATTAGTCATTGTTCAAGTAATCTTTCCACCATAGGCCCAAATTTCTCTTTAATTCTTTTAAAAAAAGAATGATTTAGTCAGAAAAAAACCAGAGTGTTAGTCAAAACTTTTAGTTCCCAAGTTTTATCTTTCCAGTCCCGTTTTCTGGTTGTCCCATTTTCTCATTGTCCCGTTTTAGTGATAATTATCTGTACCAGTACCAAAAATATCATACGATCCAGCCACGTTTTTTCTTTTCCTTATTCGTACCAATCATCTTTAAATGCTTGAGACGTATAATGAGTTCACCTTAAAAAAAATAGAAACTGTGGCTTCACACTTTTGGTGGAGACTTGGATGAAAAATACTCTCAAGTGTTGCAGTCGCACTGTATGCAGGTCATGAACCATGAACCAATAGAAATGGAGCTGAACAGAACCATTATACCAAGAGGATTCTTTGCAGTCAATCGCATACTGGAGAATCTTTCTGGGGATTCGTGAGTATCCCTTTCCAATCCCACCATCTGTATATATTGTGGATGTAGTCCTGTACTACCCTTCCATTTTTGAGTAGTCCAAATTCAGAATCTGTGGTAATGCATGATACAATTTTTCTTGTATGACATCACATCAAATATGTCTAGAGACCATATCAGACTGGACTGAATATGAATCCTGCATATAACACGTCTAGTACGTTCAGGTCTAGTAACCACCCTGTTATCATCAGTCAAGACTCATCACATAGACCTGTGACTGTTTTTTTTCTTGTTCTTCACTTCTTGACTTGTTGATGGATCCCGATACTTTGACCAGGACCTGACTTGGAGTTCATCTCAAGTCTATAAATCTAGAACTCTGATGTTGATATTCGGATCGAACATTTGGAAATTCACTAGTAGAATAAAGTATGATAAACATTGTACCAGCAAGAATTGCTAGTATTTAGTATCAATATTTTATCACTAGTGGATTGGTAGTTGAAGGTGTAGTCAGCCAGTTCCATTGGTCGAACAAAAGGACAACGTAGGACGATGTAGGACAATGTAGGACAATGTAGGACAGCGTAGGATGATGTAGGATGATGTAGGACAACGTAGGACAACGTAGGACAAAGTAGGAATTTAGAGATTTCATTCCAAGCCCGGTTCAACAGATTGGAAGTTGATATTCGAAGAATCAGAAGCAAACGTCCCTTTGGTTTTGTTATCTGCGGTACAAACATAACGAGTGACACCGGTTCAGTTGAAATTAAGGAATACCAAGGAATGAAAGACTTGAGGAATTCACAAGTTGCTCATGAGAGAACAAATCACCAGAAGGAATAGTGACCTTTAATTTTGAACCAAAATTGAGCAAAATTCGGATTCAGCCAGACACAAGCGACCAGGAATTGGCCTAGGAATGAGCCCATGAATTGACCAATTAAAGCATTAGAATGCTGAAAAAAGCTCATTCAGAAATATGAACCCTGATCTTTCCTCAACCTGACACATTTCAAAACGGCAATTGTCCATAATCAGATTAGGATTGAAAGTAAACCCATAGACTCGTAAAGATACCTTAGATATAAGCTGCACATTTGTATGCAATAGCATGTGACAACTCATTCACATGATAGATGTGACAACTCATTCACGTGATTGGTATGACAAATCATTCACGTGATTGGTATGATAAATCAGTACCCATTCATTCAGCAGACCTCCAGACCTGCCAAATCAAAAAAGGTATTGGACACACCAGAAATTTACCCATAACATGGACAAGACCGACAAGGAACCGATAAGGAACCGATAAGGAACCGACCGAAGATATAGCTATTCCCTGATTGGTATGTGACCCGCATATTCAATGAACAAGACGTAACCATGTAACAACCAAAACACACGTGATGAATAATCTGTTGACCTGCATCAAGAGCCATAACAATCGATTGTACTAGTCGGACATTCGCCAGTTGTTCGGAATTGTTCCACTATTCTCTAAGCGGTATAACCTCCAAGCTTCTCTCACGTGATCTGCAGTCAATGGCATCTTTCGATCGCCCAAGTATTCCAATGGCCGTTCAGAAATAGCAGGCACATTGTCACCAGCAGCAAGCATACGTAAAGTAGTCCGTTTGCGTTTTTTCTTGGCATCAATATCCAATACTAATTGAGTTTTATACTCTTGTTCCTGTACCTCGAACGCTTTGGTAATGACATCACCAAGTACCAGTTTAGAGAGACCAGCCATTACCACGGCAATATTCTGCGGGATTGAATGACCTAATACAGAATTGGCAATTTTCTTGACCCCTGGTTTATTCACCGTCATACGTCGGTACGCCTCGAAACGTTCCATTTGGGCTTCAGAAAGTGATGTGACTAAAAGTCGTTTCCGCTCATCCTCGGTCATTTCCCCATTGGGTTTCTTAAGTTCTTTATACCGGGCCACAAGCACGTGATCGTCAATATCAGAGAGATCAGAAGCATCAGAGAGATCAGAAACATCAAGATTTTGATTTTGATTTAGGGAATTTTGATTTTGATTTAGGGAATTTTGATTCTGATTTAGGGAATTTTGATTCTGGAGAGCCAGATTTATAGGGGGTTCGGGGAAGGGGATGCCATCGATTTCGGACTTATCGGAGCCATCGGGGCCGTCTGCATATAATACCCGCCAAATCAATGCCTCATCTTCTTCATCGAGACTAACGTCGCTCTGGACACTCTCACAATCACTCATGCTGGGTATGTTCATGTGCGGTGCGTGAATGTATATATATCTCACATCAGTACACCACAAATAATTGCAAAAAAAAAAAAAAACACCAAGACATGGAAATAATTAGACAAAAAAATAGTCTACTAAAATTGATTAGTATCAATATATAGAAATAGTACTAGTCAATAAGTAGTAATTTGACTAATTGTCTAGTCTGTCTAGTCTGTCCAGTTGTCTAAGCTAAATCTGTTCAATTGTCCAGTTGCTTGTAGACAATTTCCTGGAGTAGCTGAGAGAATAAAGATTCTTAATGCTGGATTTGACTCCGGTATCCCGGTACTCTATGCAACACTCTATATAGAAATCTCTAAATCAACGCAGTTTGGAATACCTCTCTCTTCAATATCAAAATTGCCCTACTCACCATATTATTAGATGCAGTACTATTAGTAGTAGTGTTTGTTGGGACCCTGTGATGGATTGTAATCAGGTGTAATTGTCTCTCATGAACTTTAATACTTCTGGAACTTTAGTGGCCATGTCAATTCTTTGTATTTGAGTTTGTCGCTAAACTCATGGCAGGAGTTACTTTATCCTCTTTTAAACTAAGCTGATTTCTTGCTCGTAAACCCGAACATCCCAAAGACCTCCTTCTTATATAGTTCATTTTAGGAGCTCCTCCATGTCTCCCTTCCTTAAAACCTCCTTCAATCCCGAGCAACGTTCTTGTTTCATCTGGAACTTGCATATTCAACCATGCGAGGTGTGTGCAAAACGCCACTTCAACAGTGTTAGTAGTAGCAGTATAAATACTATTAGTAATAATCATAAAAGCCTAGTCATAGTAATAGTACCCGTGTGGATGGTTTCGTCCTAAGGAGTAGTCATGGTCAGTATTCCTATATTTGGTATTTCTCTATTCTTCATGGAGTCTTGGGCTGTTTGTTAACTGTCGTGTTAGTAACATCAGTTCTGGAACAATAGTCTTTTTATTATTTCTTTTTTTGTAAGACTAAGGCATGACAGTTTGATTAATAATCTTTGTTTGGTCAGTAATCCTGGTTTCGATGCTGAAGAGTAGAGAAGTTGTAGTAGAGAGAACTGGAGTTGTAGGTGGCGAATGCGCGGCTCAGGACTTGCAGCTGATAGGTTTTTAAGGTGCGGCTCATGAAACTGTTAAATATATACCATGACAAGTCCATAAGTGGAAATACTATGGTCTGGTGATGGTAACAAGTTTAAACCAAAAAAACCCGCTTTGGGAAATACCTTGGCATTGGCCGGAACGTTCTGTTTCGCCTTGTACCTTTTGGTGATGAAGACACGATGTGGGACTGGAGATAGGACCACCAATGAGCGAGAATTGTTTGAATGGGTGGGGATATTCACGTTTTTCGTGGGAATTCCACTCTTATTTGTGCTTCATGTTTTTGATATCGAACGGATTGCCCTTCCTCCATCTCGAGCCATTTCATTAATGGTGCTTACCAATTCAGTGTTCTCGGTGATCTCCGATTTGATCACCATCATCGCCATGCTCTTGGCCAGTCCCCGAAATGATCTTTTGTTCAACCTCTAGCGCAATCACCTCGTCAGAGCCGTACATGATACCAGGGTCCAAGTAGAAGTCGTATGAAAAAGAGAATGCAAAAAAGAGAATGCAAAAAAGAGAATTCAAAAAAGAGAATTCAAAAAAGAGAATTCAAAAGAGTGAATGTAAAAAGGAGTATGTAAAAAAGAGAGGGGGGGGGTGCTTCTTATATATTCGCAGCTTATGCATGCGGGTTGGAAGGGGGGTTTCATCTTTTACAGCCATGCGAATATAAAAAAGACCCCATTCGCACCTCTCTAGAATGACACCCAATTTTGTCCCATATAAATAGCACACCTTCATTTGTACTTATTCAGTCACCAATTAGAAATTTTATTCTGTATGTCTTTAAACTGTACTGAAAATTCGTGTCTATACTTGAAATTCGTCTCTATGCAAGACATTTTGGTCTCTATGCAGGACATCGGGACTGTTCAAACTTGAACCGGGACTCCTTTTATATAGTCCATTTCTGGTGCTCCTTCCTTGGAACCTCCTTGTTTCATCTGAAATTTGCATATGAACCATGCAAGGTGTCTAGTGTCTACTATTACTCAATACAGTTCAGTGTCTAATGTCTAGTCCACTACTTAATATTTACTGTCTAGTGTCTGTCCAGTGTCTGTCCAGTGTCTGTCTAGTGTCTACCAATTTTGTCTAGTGTCTAACAGCAACCAGCCAAACCAGGGATATCGAGTTCTGAAGATAAGTAGTGATATTCTGATGTTGCACACCAGCCAAGCCAAGGCCAGCCAAAAGAGAAAATGAAGGGTGTTCCATCTTATTCGAGAAGTTGGAACAGCCCCTTCTGTAATTCCACCTTGGCACAGCCATTGACTTCAATCGAGCTGTTCAAGATGTCCACGGTGGTGCACATTGTTTGAGATGAAACATACGTCCACCAGGGCCAAAACAGACACTTTGGAAACGAACCATTGCAGAGGATCCATACTTTCAGTCACGCTTAAGGACGTCAAGATATCTTAAGTGATAGCTGTAAAATGCCACTTCAACAGTGTTAGTAGTCAGTAAGAGTTGTTGTTGCTCGTAAAATTGTAGATCTCTCGTAAATTGTCGTAAAATTGTAGAATTCTCGGAAAATTGTAGAATTCTCGTAAATTCGCATCTCCACTACATGTGGAATCCCTCCTTTTCTCCAACACTAACTTCAAAGTAGTTAGAAATTGGGAGGGTAGATGTCAAATTGGACGGCATATAGATAAGCTCCAATAATTCTAAATCACCTACTGAACTGTATAAATAACCATACTCCATATTACCATATCTAAGATGTGTCCTGCATATAGTACCGTGATATTTACGTTCCAATACCAAACGGAATTAAGTTAAAATCAGTATTTATATTAAATATATGGTTTTGGTTGTTTTGCTATGGCTGTAAAAATTAATATAGTTCTCTGGGTAAATGTGAATATGACTGGGTAAATCTCAGTCTGGAGTAAATATCAGTCTGGTGTGTAAAGATAGATCATGTGATTTAATTCTACTAAGATTACTGCATATATCAAATCTTATATACACTACTGATAGCTTACTAATTATAAATACATCTCTTATACAGTCGATTTACTGTATAGCAAGTTCTTCTTATATGCAGTACAGTATTTTAACTAGAATTTCGTACAATCACTGCTAGTAGTGCATAATAGATGATTAAGTAATCATTATTCTAAGTAATCCAATTTCTAAATAACACCGAGGTCTAGATTTGTAATTTTGCATGTATGGTTCTTACCTGCAGGAGATGGAGGGTCCAATCATGTGACGTTTGCAGAAGAATGGTATCGACCAAAGAACAGAGGTCTGCATATAGTGGTCGTAAAGTAGGGGATTTGACAAAATCCTGCACCAAAAGAAGATCCAAGCATGTTAAGATGCCCTGGACTGCATAGTGCTTCAGTGCTGCATCCACTCGTAGTCCCAAAGGTTCTGTACCCTCGGGAAGTCCCAAAGCGGCCTCTATATAAAGAGCTGCTTCCTGCACAAAGTCAGAGATGTCATAGAAATCGTGTAAGATCCGGGGTTCGGCTTGCTCACGTGCCGTCCCATATTCGGCCCCCGGAATTGACTCCACCCGGGGAACTTTTTCTAGATGAAACAACGGTACGCCCTGCACAAAGTCAGCGTAAGGTTTAAGTGAAGTTGAAAACATAAAATTCACTTTTTCCGTATTGTTTCGGAGGTACTGAGGTGGAACTAGACGTTTAGATATATCAACCCCCTCTATGCAGGACGTCACGTGCGTCATTCCCTCCAAAACTTCATATTTTGATACAAAGTCCCAAAGACTCTTCATAAGTTCTTTAGGAGATTGCCCCAGTTCTTCAGCACCAATGAAATTGATTGAGTAGTCCTGCACATAGGACAGGTATGATTTGCCCGATTTCCACATTTTCAAATCCGGAGCAATCAACAAATCAAAAATGGCCTGGGTCACGAAAAATGGAAGGTCGTTCCTGTGTATAAAGCTAAGGTCATATGACATGTGAACGGAGAAATTATCGGCATCTAACCATATGCTGGGCTCGTACCAGAAATGGAGCTGCACAGAGTACTCGGGATGTACGGGTGCGTGCATATCACGTGGGCCAGATTTTTGTAATGGTTGACAATTTGCAGGATTTTTCGACCATATTTCAGACTTTTTAGAGCTTGTTTCAAATTTTTGAGAGCTTGTTTCAAATTTTTTAGAGCTTGTTTCAGATTTTTTGCCCGTTGTTTTTGTTTCAGTTGTCTCTGGTTCGGTATAGAAGACGGCCGGCGACCCCCGGAACTCGTCGGGCCTCTCTATGCGGTCGGGCAAGTCGCTTATGATTGGATAGCGGTAGGGACATCCGAGGGCAGCAAGGCGGTAGTCGAGCTGTTTCTGTACGGCGTCAGCCAAATCCGGAAACCGGAACCCCGGATCTGCTAGGCGGAGGTGGATGTTTTGGGCCACCGGAAACAGCGATGCCACGAACCCTCGGAGCTGCTCCGCCTGTCGGTCAACAGTATGCAGGTCCCCGGAATATCTCCGCCACACCAACACCGCCACGGCCACAAAAACGGAGATGAAGAGCATGCTTCTAGATTTGAAAGGCTGAGCGACGTTGGCACGTGAGACCTCAGTGGAAGTTATATGCAGGACTATCATAAAATCGAACCAATTATAAAGTTCCAGGCTCCAAACCAAAATGAGGATGTAATTTTGGTTGTTTTCATGCAGAAATAATAGTAGATCTGGAATTTATTTAAGTAGTATTTTTTCCCTGACAAACCTTGGGATCTATCAATATAAGAATATGCAGTATGAAGCCTGCAGATAAGACACAAGTCCTGCACACAAGACATATACCAGTACGTAAAGAACAATTCGCCATGGACCGTAAAACACAAGGTTGTTTTTGTTACATAATAATCGGTTGGCTTCTATACTACAACATCTATTACTACACTAAATTTCAAATTGAACCAATCAATTCTCTAGGAATAATCTCACTAATTAGTTTTTTCTCCTGCATATAGTACCCTATTACCACCAGAAATTGATATACCACAATAGTAAATGTCAGAAACAATGCTACATCGTGGGTAATAACCATAGTCAAGTTTGCAGGTCCATTAAGAATGAGTAACAGTAAATCAGTGAGTATGGTCAGTGAGGATTGTCCGGAGACCGGAAGTCATCAATTCCGGGGCTTATATGCAGTTCCGACCAATTGACTCAAGTCATTTTATCTTCCCCCCCAAAAAATAATTAACATTATTTTCAAAACCACTAAATTCAATACCCATTCAACATGACTTTGGCTGCTTGCAAACCTCTCAACTGGTGTGTAGACCGATCTGGTCCTGCACATAGGTATTACGACCGAAACGCTTTAAGATTTGAATCCGACCCAATGCTTGTCTAGATCCAATTTTACTACCTTTAGTTCTATAGCCATGGATTGATTTATAAATGGTACCCAGGAAAAAAAAAAGAAAAAAAAAAGGAAATAAATATCTCGATTCGGAACAATTGGTCAACTCTAGCTACAGTTTGTCAATGACCTGGACCAATTTTAAGCCCTAAAAAGCAATTTAACGACTTAAAACGACCCAAATATCATAGGTATGGCCCTAAAAAAAATGGGGGTGTAATCCGTACTGGACCTTCTGCCACATGGTTCGCCAGTACATCACATTTTAGGATTCTGGAGTCCTTAAATTCCTGTACTCTTCCATAGGCATAACATGGTAGTAGTAAAAAAGACCATTTAATATCAATGATCTTTTGTTTCTGGTAAGACTCTTCTGGAAACGGCAATTCGGGTTTGTTTCATGTGTGTTTCAGTGTGTTTCATGTGTGTTTCATGTGTGTTTCATGTGTGTTTCATGTGTGTTTCATGTGTGTTTCATGTGTGTTTCAGTCCCTTTTGGTGCTGTTTTGACCTGTATTCAACCAATGAAGCATTGAATCAGTAATAAATCTTTGAAAGATAAATTGTAGACTTTGAATTCCTATTCTGATCCTTTAGAATATTATGTTGGTCAACCAGTTTAGAATGGAACTTCTCCGCAATAAGGTATAAGAATGGTAGCATCTGATTGGCCAGGGAGATAGTACCATAAGTAGTAAAAATTCAATGAATTTAAAATAGGGAATTTTTGGGAAGTATAGTGTTGGGGTAGACTTGCACCCGTACACCAGCTGCAAGGTCAGCGCACCGCCATGCAGGTTGCACGCATCTCTAAACCATCACCCCCACCACCACCAACCACCAACCAATGAGTGTCCCGCTGGTCCCCATAGAAACACAGGCGGTTCCCGAGCTGCAGGAACAACAATACGTGCACGATGTGTACAACGAAATCGCCCCCCACTTCTCGCAGACCCGCTACAAGCCGTGGCCCATTGTCGAGCGGTTTCTCTCCAACCAACAAGACTATACCCTTGGCCTCGACGTTGGTTGTGGCAACGGCAAGTACTTGGCGGTTAACCAAAAGCTTGTGGTGATCGGACTGGACCGCTCCGATGGCTTGGTGGCGTGTGCTCAGGAAAACTCCCATAACCAACACCTTTTGGCGGTGGCGGATGGCCTTCACTTACCTCATCCGGCGAATCGGTTCGACTTTGCCATCTCCATAGCGGTAATTCATCATTTTGCCACTGAAGAACGCCGAATCGATGCCATTCGCCACATTCTCCTGAAATTGAAGCCTGGGGGGCATCTTTTGGTGTACTGTTGGGCGTTAGAGCAGGCCACGTCCAGACGTGGGTATAAGGAGGGTGATGACCAGGATATTTTGATTCCGTGGGTGTTGAATCGAAATGCAGGAAAAAAGGAACGGGGAAAGGAGAAGAAGGAGGAGAAGAAGGAGGAGAAGAAGGAGGAGGAGAAGGAGACCAAGTACAGATACTACCATTTATATAGGGAGGGCGAGTTGACTGCGAATGCGTTGAGTGCAGGAGGCGAGGTTGTTGATTCGGGTTACGAGAAAGATAATTGGTGGGCCATCATTGCCAGGCCATGAATGATTTATTGGTGATGGAGTTTTTGATCTCTGGAAATGGACACTGGGAGTGTTCATGATTGAAGTCACGTGCATCATTATTTATCATGCTATGACTTCATATTATCATACGTGATGAATCTGCAATATGCATGACTGAAATGAATTGGGTAAAATTAGGGTTTTAGATGGTACATCAAATAATTCATGTAATATTGATTCTTGGTGTAGCAAAGATGCGAAACTGCAATAACGACGACTCTGGGATTCGATCGCGCGACATCATTGCAAATCGTGTTCTTGACCACTGCGCCACAAAAAACAAACTGTATGGTGTACGGGTGTTATCTTTTTCTGGTGTACTGGCCTGTTGGTGTACTGGTGCAAGCATATCTAGTTCCCGGTTGAGGTGCGAAGTCAACTACATGACACGCAAAGACCAGTTGGTCAGGGCCACCGATCTAGATGCGTTGAGTTGCAGGCGAAGTGCCAATGAGAGGGGCTACTTCAACCCCGCAGATCCGTACATCTCTCCGCTCGTCACTGCATACGAACAGTGTCTACAGTACTGTGACGGTTATACGCAGTACTCCGCCAACAAGACGCTCCGCCATGCTTTCCGGGACCTTAAGTACCCATTGATCAACCGAGGGACGTTTTACCGGACGCAGTCGGTGGACCGGCTAGTGTCGGGGTTTATTGCCGAACACGGCAAGTGCCAGATTGTTGCCCTCGGCGGTGGGTCAGATACGAGGGCTTTCCGGATCCTCGGAACTGCCGCCGCTGAGCACGTGACTTATGCAGAGCTCGACTTCCCCGAGCAAACCAGGGTCAAGCGGGTGGCTATACTGAATCTGCCACTTCTTCAGAAGGCGATAGGGTGTACAATGGGGGAGAAGGAAAGATCAGGATCCGAGGGTGGGGTCAAGTCCGAGAGCAGTTTCGGGGCCGGCTTCGCGGCCGAGGGTGCAGGTGCAAACATGACTGGCGCAGAGTTCCGAGACTTGCCCTCGGATCTCCACCTTGACCGGTACCACTTGGTCGGAATGGACCTAAGGGCGCTCTCCGGCCTGTCCCCGGACTCCCTCTCGTTTTTAGACCCGCGCACGCCCACGCTCCTCCTAAGCGAGTGTGTACTCTGCTACCTCACTCCAGAGGAAAATGTACGGGTGTTGGAGTTCTGGAGGCAGTGTTTGGATCACGTGTCCATTGCCATGTATGACCCAATGGGGTTAAATGATGCATTTGGCCGGACCATGGCGGAAAACTTGGCCCAAAGGGGCTTGGACCTCGGGTCCTTTGTGCAGTACCCCGACCTTGCATCCCGAAAGGTTTTTCTTGAATCCCTCGGATTCCGCCCTTACCTCACAGATTTGGCCCTGGTCGGGGGCTACGGTACTCCGGAATTGGCCTGGATTCCGGCCCTGGAGTGGTCACGTGTTTCCCGCTTGGAGATGATCGACGAGGTCGAGGAGATCTCCATGCTTTTGAAACACTACTGCTTGATCTATGCAGAACACAATATTTCGCTGCAATTTGTGGGGAAACTCAAATGGCACGATCTTTGACCTGGTGCACGGATTTAAAAAAATGGTGCACAGGTTTATAGAAAAGTGGTGTACAGGTTTATAAAAAATGGTGCACGGGTGTTTTATATATACACCGAAACGATGCATTTAATGTAATTTCTACAATTTATTTATGGTTCGAACCAAATCCTGCGGTGTACGGGTGTCTCCTTGTAATCCATCTCTTTCAAATTTGGGTAAATATATTCTGTACAGAGTGAAAGGTGATTAAGTAAGTGGTGTACGGGTGTTCGACTGAAGTCCCCAATTTCACCCCAAAAACTCCCACCACTGTTATTTTGAAGTCATATTACTCCAATTCTCCTTTTTAACTCACCAACTAGTGCTACTATACCACCACCAAATATTTGCACAGTGAGACGTGCCCAAGACTGTACTATACTGTATACTAGCACTATAATACTAGGTACTGCTGCTCTTAATACAGTCCAGCCAGGTATATGGAGGTTTGATTTATCCGGCTTCTTGGGTATCAAACGTGGACAGGCTCAATCTCCATTATTGACTGAAGAAGGTTCTTCCTGTTGGAGAGCATGAGAGTGCGATTGCATTGGCATGACTCGGGAAAAAGATTGCAGCACCACAATTTCACACATGGTCTCCCACTGCATTACTCACTGTGGCCCTAAGTGGCTTGACTAACGTTGATCGGACGGGAAACAGTATTTTCCACTTGGTATGGCCGCAACCGAAAATAAATGTCTAGCGAGTACCATTCTATAACAATTGGCTGTGGTTTTTTAGAAGGAGGAAAATGATCTGATTGGCCCATATATTTATCTAGTCATAGAAGATAGCTTTTATTCGGAATTATAATTAGAATGCCATAGTGTGGGGTTTGGGTGGCGTACATGTGTTTCAAGTGTATGCAGGACTGCATATCCCCATTCTATATAACAGCCCGATCCCCAGGTTTCCAATTTCGACTACTAGATTTCAGAGTTTCTTTTGTGGGTCTCTTTGTGTACTATTCAGTTTCCCATCAGAATTCCCTATACAGATTTAATATAACCATGAATAGTTAAGGCAGGGGATACAGTCAATTAAGACTCCCAAACAACCGTCTGGTTGCAAATAATTTAGTGCAGTCTCTTTGTGACCAACAAGTACATTACAGCCTTCCCCCTGAGCTTCAAATCGACGCATAACCTGGAGAATTAAAAGATCTACAGCCAACCATCTTCCCACCAATGGAATGGTATAGACGCCAATCTACTGAAGTACTAATACTGCTCCTGTCTACTAACATTGTGTTGCTAAACGTGTCTACTACTACAGGATCCACTAACAGTCCTAGTACTAATAAATGGTTTTTATAAAATACCACTAATAGTACGAGAAGAGCTCTGTTGAAGCTACTATGAAGAACTCTAATGATACTCAGACATTATCCATCAGTGGTCATCAGTATCTACTCAGGGAATAGTGATTGGTACTATATCTTGGTAGTGTCTTACTCTTATTCCTTACCAAATACACGTCGATTTCAACAGAAATGTCACAATGATATCCACAGACAGGATAGAAGGTGCTGGCGGATTAACGAAGGACCAGGCCATGCGGGACAATACAACTACTATGAATACACAAATTGGTACAGTATGAGGGAATGAACATTGTTGTTTTACCAGACTGGACAAAGTTGGGACAGAGTTGGGACCGAATTGGTAAAGTTTTGTTAGCTTGATACCTAACTGCCTATACCAGGTGTATGGATTTCCTTTACAAGATGGATTCAATGATTTTCAGATCTTGTCTCTACAAGGTCCCCATACCTGACATCATAAGCGTTTCTTGGAATGATCTGGTCTACATCTAGTGTACTGGAGTTTATTCAAAGCTTACCCATGACCATCAAATGACTATATCATTTTTATTGACCTACAACTGTTGAACATATGAGACTCGCACGTCTCATATGTGCTGCATGTGCAAGGAATTGCATATGCAGTATGTCCAGATGAAACATTGTGATGAAGGAACAATGTTGGATGAGAGTGTCGTCTAAGGAGACAATGTTAGATGAGAGTGTCGTCTGGCTCTCGTCTAATCTCGTCTAACTGAGGTCGACGTGTCATTAAAAGAGAAGACATATAAGAGACGATGTAGTCGCTCGATATGAGAAGACAGATAAGAGCTCAGCAAACAAGAGAGGAGATAGCAAGTTCCTAGCATTAGTCTAGAAGACAACCTGAATACGAATGACTGTGCCTATTACTGAAGTGCCTTACTTACTAGAGTTGTTAAAGGACGAAGAGATTGGTGTTCCCACGTATGCGAGCGTTAGCAATAATTCGCAACATGACCTTATAAGTCCCATTTCGCCATATTCCCTGGCGTAAAGATGTACATGGTTTCCTCTCTTACTGAAGGCTTTTTCTGCTGCTATGATTTATGGGAAACGGATGTTGATTTTCCCGTACTGGCGGTGTACGGATCTTCGTCTATAAATTCTTCTTCAAGAAGTCCCGCTGTTCCAAAACCTCCTTACAGATCTTGTTACGGGATTCGGACCCCCACTCCGGCACTTGCTGCATATCAAGGCGGGCTTCACAAAACCAAGTATTGATGAGGTCCATGAGTTTAAGTTCAACATCCAAGCCATTGGCTTCCTTCAAAAACGCCAGCGTGTAAAGGCGTCTTCTTTCCCCGTTGGGCCCCTTGCACCCCCTGCCGGCGGCGTTCTTCAAAAAAAGTTGCTCAAGCATGTATTTCGGCCAATTGGCATGGAGGAACATGAGTGAACGTGAGCGGTAGAAATGGCGATCATAGTTTGACACACTCGCGTCGGTGTTGTCCTCGGCGAACGACCCCGCAAACAATTCGGTTCGGCCTGGAGACTTCAGCTCCAAGTAGTCCACGATCGGATCGTACTGGCCCATACCAAAAAACTCGTGCTTGCCCTTATCGTTAAGAGGCCCAAACTCCCGATTGAACTCGTCCACTTGGTAATAGGGCAACCCCAATTTGTGGGCAGCAGCTATGAACGTCTCTTTATCACCTTCTCCTGCAGCTCCCTGACTGAAGAGCGGGTAGAAGTAGTCGGGGCCGTGGTAATTATAGTACATGGCCAAGAAGAGCGAACGCAAGTGTTTCTTCTTGTTGATCAAGAACTGGCCTGTTTCGGAGGAGGCCTCGGGGATGGTACCCCTTGTATCGTGGAACGAATTTTGCAATGGGTCGGAGGATTTGCCCCTTTGGTCATTCCGAGTGTATGAGTTTCTCGTCTTGAATGCATCATCGGTGTCTATATCTGCAATGGTATAGTAAAGAGGAGAAGTGGATCTCCTCCAAAGATCGGGCCAGATCACCATGTGCCGCAGGACAAACGGCTCGTTAACAAAGAGATGGTCTGGGTTCTTGAGCACCACGTTGTCTGCATCAAGATAGAGTACGTTTTGGAACAGCGACACCAATAGCGCCAAGTTCTTGAGCTGGTAGCCCTGAAGCGAGCTAGACACTTCTTTCGGGAGAAAGTCCTCCATGACCCTGCACCGGGCATTGAGCTTGGAGAGCGCCAGCACACAGAAATCCATATCGAAGTCACTCCGTTTGGGGAGTATCACCTCCACCGGCAATACACTGCCGCTCTGGCGCAACATGGAGATCGACAAGAGCGCCAATTGACTGTATGCGCCTCCTCCAAGATACACAATTCCATCTCCTGACATGAATTGTGAAAGCCGCCCGTGTTTATACACATTTTCCGGGAAGTCGAAGGGCAAAGCAGTCATAAAGCCCAGGTGCGCCGCCTGCAACGCCTCCACCTCCTGTTCGGACGGCCGGAGAAAATACAGCAAGTATTCCTTGCTTCTGATTGGCTCGGCGGTATACTGCTCTCGGAGATGCCCTCCATAGAGGGGGATGCGGCCTTCCCGATGGAGAAACTGGTTCTCCTCCTTGGCCTGCGCATAGTGGGCGTCGTTATTGATTCCTCCAATGGAAGGCTTGTGTTGTTTGATGGTCTCCATTAATTGGACCATGAACAGAGAGAATTCGCTCAAAAACTTGCCGTGTGCTTGAATATCTTCAAATTCAAGTGGGGTATCATCGACAGTCTGCACATAATGTTGGAGTTGATGGACCATCACCTGTGGTTCCTTTCCTGCCACCATCTTCGCCAACAGAAGACTTTCCACATCATCGGAAAGTGTCTGGCCCTCCAGCTTTGTCACCGCCAAAAACCCATTCAACCGGTCATCATGGTACGGCCGAAACCGGGCCTGGCCCGGAGTGGAGACAATCCGGTCACTGGGTGATTTCATGACGTCGTTTATTTCCGCCAAGGTCTTGGACAGTTCGTAATCGGACCGATTACTTTCTTGATACAAAAAGACCCGACAATTGAGCAACACCACCACCACCAAAAGGGCAGTGATGCCTTTTTTCGGCGAGATAATCGTCTGTAAAGTTGGAATCATTTAGTGGGAGTTCAATTGGATGGAGTAAGCTCTGAAATGAAATGTTAAAGTGTGGTTGGAGATTGGATTTGGAAATCTGGTTAAAAACTGGACAGGATATGATTGATTAAGTAATCGTGGTGGATGGTTATGAGCACTGTACACTTGAAAAGTAGGAATGGATAGGACAAAAATTAAACAGTCTAATTGGACAACTGGAAAATGACAAATTAGACAGATTAGATAACTGGAAAATGACAGATTGGACAAATTGGACAGATTGGACAAATTAGACAAACTGGACAAATTGGACAAATTAGACGACTGGACAAATTGGACAAATTAGACGACTGGACAATGGAGACCAAGGAATCAAGAGTTTTTAAGAATCGAGATCCGGGATGTGATTCTGTCTTCCAAAAAAAATGGTAAATGGTCAAAAGACAATCACTGGACAATTAGACAGAAGACTAGACAATCACTGGACAATTAGACAGAAGACTGGACAATCACTGGACAATTAGACAGAAGACTAGACAATCACTGGACAATTAGACAGAAGACTAGACAAATCTGGACGGTCCACTGGACAGTAAATAGTCTAGATTAGGGACACTTTTCGGAAAAATATGGGAGACTTTTCTGGACAAGAATCGAGTTTAGAATTTTTGTCTTTTAGACTTTTTGTCTAATCTGGACTATATGGAGTATGGATAGGGAGTGGGGATTAGGGAAGGACAGAAAAGGAGAAGGGTGTCTTTTTCTGGAAAATGGACAGATTCAGGGGGTTTTTCTATCGGTTTTCCGGGTCTGTCTAAACTCGCCTCAAAAAAAAGTACTCTCGCTGCGTTGCTCGAAAGAAAGTGCTAAGCCTTTATAAGATGATTCAGATGCGAATGTGAGGGATCGATCGGCATATGCAGGATGTGTACTTTTTTCTTTCTTTTAAGTCCAACGAAATCCCTGGTTACTGCTCAATGCGTATAATTCCCTTCTCGACATCCCTGCTCGCCTAAATCCAATTTTATGGTTTCGCATATAAAGTGGGTTTATTGCTGTACGAGCTTTTTTAGACGACTGCAAGACACTGCGCTCGTTTTCTTGGGGGAACCGCGGATGACGTATTCTCCAGTAGAAGCTGCCGAGGTTACTTTAAGGGGATACTCAGTAAGTGTAGGTAGGATGTAGTTGGGGGACTCCGAAGGGTTGAAGGGATGGTTAAGATGCTTTTTCTCAAGTCGCACCTTGCGGATTTAAGATGCCGTGCGTCAAACACCATGCAAGTTTACTGTAAAAGGTACAGCCATGCATGATTTACATCATACAAACTCACACTTCGCAATGCGCCCTTGCAGCTTATGTGGGCCTGCATTCGGCGAAACTCGTCTACTTTATGTCTTCGTGACTCCCCTACCACCCCGTGAAAAACAAAACTATCAATAAAAATATTACTTCTTGAGATTATAGCTCTGATCTATAAAGGCCAAGGATTTAGAGGTGTGGCGGGCGAAGCCCATTATTCAGCGCCGCCTGCATGTCGCGAGATGCGAGCGCGAATCCTACAGTGTTTCTTAAAATGTCGTTCGGGAATTGAGCACATGATGCGGCACGTGCCCTAAATTAAATGTTTGCACTGCAGATGATACATCACGTGAACTCCCCCATGTAACACACACACAGTCCCCAACCATTCATCAACAACAGATCAGAATCATACCCATGCTTAAAAGCATTTAAATGAAATTGAGTCGCCTCACATCCATCGACTGCAACTTATAATGGACCAATTATCGAGGTCGTGCGTCAACCATTATGCATGTAACGATGACCATTCAAACCCTCTCGTTTAGTAGTCCCATTATCCAATTTTTCGAAGCGCAAACCCTATTTTTTTGCAGAACCTTCTTTTATCTTCAATGCATCGTCGTTGCATCCTCGAGTCCCTGCCTCCTTAACAATCCATAGTAAGTCTGAGTTTTTGACGAAATCAGTTAGTACTATGTTAAGTCACTAGGTACAGTCCCGACCTCTCTTAAAGTTGCCTCGAATTACCTGATCGTCTGAAGGAAGATTTGCAGCCGATCAAAGATAGACGAGGTGTTTGACTTGCATATAGGGACCGCGACGAAGCAAAAGCACAGCCAGCCATCCAATTCCCAACCAAAAAAGTAAAAAACAAAAATATTACCTCCCCCTTCTTTCCTTTTCCTTTACTTGTTAATTGGACAAGCCACGTAGCCTCTTTTGATGGAGTGGACCCGTACACCCGCTTAGGCATAGGCGCATTTCAGATTGTCGATCGCTTTTGTTGCCCGTTAACATTCACTTATGCAGCAACACCAAACTCTTTTGATTTCTGATAACTCTGATAAGCATGGCACTTCAGTGATAGTCTCAGTCATTTGAACTTATCTTTATCTTCGAAATTCCTTTCTGTGTCTGACGGAGCTGATTCGTTAGTCTAAAAAACTAAGCGGGAACTCCTCGCTTTATATAGACCAATGGCTGGAACTATATCCACGGAACGTCTCTCCGTAAATTCCTCATTCCGGCCTCTCTGATTAAATCCTTCACCAGTGATTACTCGCAAAGTGCTATCATTGGCCCTTTGATAAATCCCTCATCAAAGGCAACTCCCCATCCCTCAATACATTCCTTCGGGCAAAATTCCTTCCAATGGGCTTACCGAAGATCTCTATTGGATCTTTCCAGGAGTAATTTATCAAAGTCACTTTTTATCTGTATCCTGCATCCTGAATCAGCTGAGATAAGCTTCCTTCTCATAGGTTCAACAGATATCCCTTTAACTATAGGTATATAGGTAACTTTACCATGATTCAATAGTTACCCATAACAGAATAAGGCAGAGATTTCTGCACGGAATATGCAGTCAAAACAGTCAACAGTCCACTGTTAGAACATCAGACACCAGACACCAGGCACCAGACACCAGACACCAGACACCAGACACCAGACACCAAACACCAGACACCAGACACCAAACACCAGACATTAGACACCAGACACCAGACACCAAACACCAGACACCAGACACCAAACACCAGACATCAGAATAGTCAGTACTTTATTAGCACTCTTTATTGTTGGGTACTCTAATCTAGTAACCAATTTGCGACTGGATAAGTTGTACAAACACAAAAGAAGATGTTGTCATGATTTCATATGGAAATCAAAAAATGGTGGTCATTCTAGGGAGGCGCGAATGGGTCCTTTTTATATTCGCATGGCTGCAAAAGATGAAACCCCCTTACAACCCCGCAAGCATAAGCTGCGAATATATAAGAACCACTCCCCCCCCCCCTCCCTCTCTTTTTTTGCATACTCTTTTTCATCCCTTTTTCATACACATTTTTTATCCAATCAATACAGCACTTAAGGTAATATAACCACATATTGAGATAATAATATATGAAAAGAACTGATATGGTATAAATTGCAATGATATCAATAATAAGAAAAATGATAGGAGATATAGAGCAGTATCTAAATATTATCCAAACCCCATTGCTCTATGACATCTCAATACCATACTCCACCATGGAATGTTATTATAGTATCCTATACTACTATGTATACCCTTTGAGAAACATGGGTTGCCA
Source organism: Metschnikowia sp. 04-226.1 (assembly GCA_002370245.1). NCBI lineage: Eukaryota > Fungi > Ascomycota > Pichiomycetes > Serinales > Metschnikowiaceae > Metschnikowia > Metschnikowia sp. 04-226.1. Next base: position 133,262 of record NLAD01000773.1, read on the forward strand.
CAAGTGACTTGATCGTTCTGTTGGCTGCTTTCCTTCTGTTAACTAGGTTCTTCTTTCAGTTGGGCGAGATGTGTTGGTGCAACTTTTCTCCCTCTTATCAAATATTATTAGTCTTCTATGGAGTTTCTTCTGTTGATAAACCCGAATACCCTTATTCTTTGACTCAATGTGAACTGTCCGCAGATTCTATAGTCTGTATCAGTATCATCTCAGTGACATCAAACAGGATGAGCATTATACCAGCACCATGTTAAGACAGTATAAAGCCAATGAAATTGCCATATGTATTGTCGGCATGTTCTCAGTGAAAAATATTAAAAAATTACTCTTTGGGGGGGAAGGTCACCTTTATATACTACCGCGCCCAATATATTTGCAGCCACCTGCCATGCAGGAGCGCGAGGTGCGAGATATAAAAAGCACGCAATCCCCTTTTTTTAAAGCAGTCAAAATTCCACACAATTAAAAGAATACCTTTAAAGCAGTGGTTACCACAGCTCAACCTGTTTGTGAAAATTCATCTTGTGAGTGATATGGGCTAATCATTGGATCTCCTGGCCAATGAACGGATAGAGTGGAATGTCAAGGTGGCTGCTAACATTGGTAGTGAAGTTGACGCCAGGGCTACTAAGAGAAGGCAGGTCAAGGCTGCTAAGCGAAAATGCTAGGAGACATATCTTATGTACCAGGGCTATACTTTGGTATATGTGGAGTCATATCTGACTGGTAGGGGTATGTTTATGGAATGACTGACTGACTACTCGATGATGACCAATCTCCAATCACTTAGAGTGGGTTCGGGGTACAAACTGTGATGTTAGAGGAACAAGGGATTCCACTGATTTGGAATGGCCTGATGGTTACTAATAACAATGCCAGTACACCTGAGGATCACCTACTGGTACTTGACTAAAGCATCAATAATGCTTGAATGCAGCAATTTCTGCTGTGCTAGACTGAGTACTTCGTATTCACATATTTGACCAAAGTTAAGTTGGTAGGTACAATACGATTGAATGGGTTGGTTCAAGAAAACACTTTCTCTAATGATGAATGTGTTCGTTATTTCGAAGACTTGGATTAAAAGTATCTTTGCGCTCCAAGAGCCTATCTCTTTCGCACGGTGTACTAAATGAGTGGGGATGAAAAAGACGAAAATCAGAGGAATCATAGACACGTTTTACACTTGAATAATTTTTTTCAAAAGTTTTATACTCGACATTCATGGAAGGTGACAGATGGAGATTGTGGTATTGCTTCTTCTTGTGTGCAGGAAACTATTGAAGCCCAGGATGACTGAGCTTCCTGCCAATCATTACTTCTGAGACTCAGATCACTGTTTGTTTTGAATTCATGATTATGGAGATATTCTAGAAGTGTACTATTTTGATGATCTCTCTACCCAGGCTGAGATAAGTTTGTGTTGGTTATTGGCACTTCGGTGCCAACTTTCAAACCCACCGATCAGTGTTGAGGAATATCAGTGCACGAACCAGAAAGACGTGACACCTTTACCATAGAGAATCAGGTTCCAAGAGTGAATTCCAAGTCAGTCTTTTTAGAGGGCCATTTATGGTGTTGAGAATGAATATTGGGTCCCGCACTCATTGCCAAATTGAGACTTAAGCTTTTAACAAAATAAAAGCTTCTTGCAATTATGAACGGGTGAGCGATCAGAGGACCCAATTATGAATTCCTGAATTGGCTCATTTACATGAAGACGGTCTGGGAAAGAGTTGGATTCTCATCCAAGTTGAAAATTTGTCTTGGACAGTTTCAAACATACCCATGGAATATGGCGAATCCAATTACGAGCAGCTCTTACACTTCAGCTACTTTATACTAACCGTCCCATTCCAGGTGGATTTGGCCATTGTCTCGTACAACCCAAGGTATAACTCCACCTCAAAACAATGCAGAGCATACTCCTTTGGAATGGTACGTGAAATTCCCCGTACGGAGTCCACCAAATATCTACTCAAGGCACAAGAGAAATACGGGCCATTGCGAAGCCTCCACTCACTGCTCAAGTGTATGGTGGTAGGAAGGACGCCTGGACCATATACCATTTGACCATCGGAGTGCACCACGTATTCGGGATCGTTGGTTTGGGGTTTTCTGATCACACCAAAATTATCCGAAAAAATGATTTCGACCGGCTTGGCCGTAGGGTGTCGATGGACAAACATGTTGAGGTCCTGGAAGTCAGGACCAAGGTCAATTCCAGAAAGTGGCTCCAAAGCATTGTTAACTTTGGCAAAGAAGGCCACTGGAGTCTCCGGAGGCACAGGTTTGACGGCCCGTTTGGTCTCAGTGTCGAAGGGCAAGAGGTAAATCTCCACCTGGAAGCAATTGTTGCCTATTTTTTCATTCAAAATAGAGGGAAATCTATGGTGGAACACTTCACACGAATAGAAGGTATTGCGAACCTTCAGATCATTGTCCAAATGAAGGTCAGATTCTTGCATAAAGTCCGAAAATGCTAGGAAACCCAGGAGAAACCCTACGTACCCTGGCGTACTGGTCTCCTCAGTATATGCAGACTTCCATTGGACAATGAACAGCGTGGGAGGAAAAATGTCCATTGAGATTCCATAGGACATAACTTGAAGCACCCCGTCCCCCAGTCTATGGGGTATGGGGAAGAGTGGCTTCAAGGTGCCATTGACTTTTGCAAAAAAAGACACCGGTACATTTGGATTCGAAAGTGCCGTGGAAGAGAAGAGGCAAGCGACTATAAGTTGAATGAGATTCATGATATTGATTCTTCAGCTTCAGCTTCAGCTTCTTCTAAAGACTTTATACGAGAAGCAATAAGGTTTGCGAACTCGAGCGGAATTGAAAGGCGGAATTGAACAATGAAGGAATTACAATGAAGGAATTACAATAAGGAGTTACAATGACGAGTTGAAAATACAGGAGTTGAAAATACAGGAGTTGAAAATACAGGAATTGACAAATGGGGGGTCATGCTTAACCTGTGTATTGTCTTATAAGAGCTTTACGCCATTGGGACAAGAAATACCCTACACTTCAAAATGGCCATTCTATTGAGTTGATTTTTACGCAAATTCAATAAGGAAATGTCATTGTGAGAACCTTAATCTGATATTATAACTAACTTCAGGAGGTATACAAAGGCCATTCATTAATATCTGACCCCTTTTGGTTCTGTATATAATCTCGTAAATGGTCGTATTTTTCGTAATTCAAAATTAACTTTAACTCAATATAATTATCGGGTAGCGTATATAAATAGACTATATGCTTTAGCAGTGGTGATACCTCGGAATTGATACCGGGGGTCCGAGGGTTGGTTGCCTAGTCCTGACCATAAAACCACGCCAACTCAACATTCTCTTGTATACAAATATCCATTGTGATGTCCGGAATTCCAGCATTCCACAGAACTACTTTTTATTACTTAATGTTTAAAACCAAGGGTGTTTGCGTTGGTCCTTTTTGGCCTGGTGTAGCCTGGTGTACGGGTTTGCCCCCGGTTCAGCCTCCCGTCCTGCACATAAAGCACATCTTATTCAAATATACCCCACATTGTCAATTTCAGGTAAAATAATAAACGATCAATGTGTGGTAAAAGAAGGTATATAGGTTGTGCTACAGTGATAAAATAGTGAGTGTACGGGTCTAGTCCTGCATATAGTGTACTTTTAGTATATGTTAAAATGCATGCTGTTCAGTATATATCAAAATTGGTAGAATATTCTACAGGTCTCAGGTGATACTGAAGTATTCTACATATAGGTTTAGGTAGAGGAAGTGGGAGTTAGAACATAACTTTATACCACTCTACCTGCATATAGCACAAGACCTGCATATATTATATGCTACTGCCATTATTTATTAGCTCCTTTTTTATCTTAACTAGTCCACTAAATACGGTTATATATTATTAATAGCATTCTTTAAATAGTTTAGTACCCATCGTTGAAGTGTTTTTAGATACTGCATATATCTATCATCATAATTCACAACCGTCATTGTTATATAATCCTGTACTCTTCCTAATTATAGGTTCATATGATCCTTATCAATTAAAACGGTTCAGTTAGGGTATAATAGGACTAACATTATACGCAGGACAATCAAAGATTATAAGTAATGTATTTAGTCTCAAAAAATACCAGAAATAAGTGAAGTAGTCCCATTAGTCCATTGCTGTTTTTTTTATTGTAAACTGTGGATCTGAAATAATAATGGTGTAAATTAATGCAGAAATACGCGGGGGGTCGCCTACTTATATATTCGGAGCTGCAGGTTCGGTGGCAAATGCAGCCACAAACGCAAGGTTCAGGATGTTTCAGATTTGAAACATTCAAGCATGCATGCTGAGTATATAAAGGGGCCGCGCCCCCCCCCATGTTCACGCTACCAAGAAAAATATTCCATATAATCCAGCCATCCAAATTTTATTCCGACCCTCCAAGTGTATACACTCCAATAGGATCCCACTACAAGTGACCCATCGAACGTGATGCAGGACATGATGAAGTTGAGTTGCGCCAATAAGAACAGACCAAACTTAATATGAGTTTAATTTAGGTACAATATACGGCAATACGGGAGAATAGGATGTGGGTGTTCGGGGTTGCTTACAGTAAACGGTATCTTCCGAGAATAAACTACAGAGTATAGCTGAATGAAAGACTAGAATAGGGCAATATATGGGGAAATAAGGTATAATCTGGGGTTTGGGGGCTTATCTTATGGTACAGGAATAAACAATATAATAGGTGTATCCGGCATATAGGGCCACACTATTAGTAGTTAAATTTCCAGAAATGACGTTTATAAATATTTTTGATGGATCTGTTTCCGAATAAAGTGCCGATTTTTCCCACATACCCTTCACTGTACCGAACTTATAAACAGTGAATTAGTACTACACAATATATACAGAGTACTGCATATAAGCCTTAGTAATGTACTGAGTAGTAGAGTACTAGACTATTATAGTAGTAGAGTGGTGCATATAATTGTACACTGGAGTAACAGAGTCTAGACTACTGTTTAGTATACATTGAGCAGTACTGTACTGATTAGTAAAAGTATTATTGGTTCGTGGTATAGTAAGGGGTCATTGGTAACACTTCAGACCAGTGCTGTGTACTTCGTAGGTCAATGCGCACTAGTAGTAGTAGTAGTAGTTAGTAGTTGTAGTCAGTATTTAGAGTAGTATTCAGTAATTAGTAGTTGGTTCTTTGTAGCAATTTGTGGTGGTTGTAATTAGAATCTTTGAAGACCAGTGGACTGGGAGTAGCTAGTAGTACTTATAACAGTAGGCACGAGAACTAGTAGTCATTAGTCATCAGTCTGTAGTCTGTAGGCACGAGAACTAGTAATCATTAGTCATTAGTCATTAGTCTGTAGTCTGTAGTCTGTAGTACTAGTGTAGTAGAGCAGTAAAGCATAAATGCATAAAAAGTAAACGAAGCAAGATCTTGATTCAAGTCATTTCTAGTCAAAGTATTATTTGTAGAAGAGTATTGAGTGTTTGAAGTTGCATTTTGGGTTTACTCACTCGAATTGACTGTTTTCCAAATATAGTTTACCTTCGGGTCCATGTTTATGCTTGCTCCCCGCCCATAAGGAAAAGATGGTAGGGCTATCCAAATATTATAACTGTATATTTTGAGCGGAAGGCGTCCTTTTATAGTGCGGAGGATGCATCCTTTATAGTGCGCAGGCTGCATCCTTTATAGCGCGGAGGCTGCGTTTTGTGAAACATATGCACAATGCTCAGGGGCTTGCATGGCTGCGAAAATATAACCTCACTAATATATAAGACCCTACTCTTAGCTCTACTTTAGATATTTTTTACTGACTGTAGTCTTTTATTCCATGATAGGATGCTGAACACATTCTATTTTTGATGGTGCTCAATGTTACAGTCCACTAGACAACACAAGTCAGCCGAAAGCCAATCCTCCACATTCTTCACTTAAGATTCAACCAGACTACATTAAAAAGACATGACTAAACGTTTCCTTGACTATCTCTGTTAAGAATATTCTACGATCCCAAGTCCTGCTCAAGTTCTAACAATCTCTGTTGCGGCCATACCAAGTGGAAATACTGTTTCCCTCCCGATCAACGTTAGTCAAGCCACTTAGGGCCACAGTGAGTAATGCAGTGGGAAACTATGTGTGAAATTGTGGTACTGCAATCTTTTTGAAAGACATTCCAATGAATATATAAGCTATATACTTGATTCTGTGCTTTGAGCAATTGGAAGCCCAACCTGCATATGGACCTTTATACCATGAGAAACAATAAATAGAATTCCCTCATTGCAGAATTACAAAAAGATTTCACAACATTAGTTGAAATTGAGATAGATAATGTTTAATAGTGGTCAGGCAGTCAATACAAGATTCAGGAGGGGGTACTAGTGCTGCAGTACTAGTGTAGAGTGAGTGGAGTGGTGGTTCGCAGCCCCGCGCAGCACAATCCGTTCTCAATCCGCGCACCAACTTCCAGTCTCACTCACAACCAAACCGCATACCCGTCTTTTAACTCCACTTCCTCCTGAGTCCTCTACACTCACTATATACTACCATCTTGTCTCTTGTCCACTTCTCTAGTGTGCACTCTTCTGGTGTCTACCTTTGCTTATTGTCTAGTGTTGATTGTCTAGTGTTGATTGTCTAGTGTTGATTGTCTAGTGTCGATTGTCTAGTGTTGATTGGATAGTGTACAGTGGCAGAGTATCCGTGGCTCCATTACTACCCCCCTACCCCTACCCCCTACATCACATCCCCTTAGATAAGAGGGAACAAAACTTTAGTTTATCAGTTTACCGCTTAAGTTGATTTTTGCGCCACCGGCTAAGCTTTGCTGTGGGTTCATTGGTTTCTACTACTCCAGTCCTTCCAAACCACAATCCAGTCCATCCGTTTTGACACCAGAGTCTTTGTCTCCGAGTCTTTGTCTCCGAGTCTTTGACTATTGAATTGCCTTTTCTTCCCGCCAACCCAATTTCTCCATTACCTCATTGGTCAATACCATAATCCGTCTTATTGCTTATCGGTACAGGTACTATCTGACTACATATAACGTTCCAAGCATTTCATCCCTTATCGGCACTAAGTTGTCATTCGTCTACACAGCTTTCATTGGTCGTCACTTTGTCCCATTACAATCTGAGCATCTGGTCATCGTTACTATCTCGTCTTTCCCATTACTATTTAGGCTCTGGCATATATTGACAGTTGACCTATCTGTGACCTTACATTAACATCTGAATCTTGATCAACCACATTAGTTGATCAGTGACCTATCCATCTGTTTGAGTCGACTTTTACTTGATCATCTTATCTCATTTGACTCGTTTATCCGTTCGTCTGTCATCTAACCATGAGTGATAGCTTTCTAGAAATCGAACAGGATAACAACCCCCTGTTCTATGGTGACGCCAAAACAGACTCGTCCTACCTCCAGGACAGTTTTGTGGATTTCGGTCTGCATGCTTTGGTCAACGACTCGCTAGGGCTCTCCCAGAAAATCAAAAAATGGCTCCAAAACCCCCGTCTCCATATCAACGTCATCACCAGTGAACGCATGTTGAACTCCACCACCACTGTGTATTTGATAGAGCTTTCTGTGGAGGGTTCCGAGCCCATTATCGTGAAAAGACGTTATTCTGAGTTCAAATCGCTTCGTGACAACTTGGTCAAGCTTTTTCCCAGCGTGATTATCCCACCTATCCCCGAAAAACACACCATTCTCACTTACTTGATCAATTCCATCGATAGCACCAAAGAAATGCTGATTATTGATGTGCGGAAACGGTACTTTGCTCAATTCCTCAAGGATGTGGTGTTCGATTCCAACGATGACTTGAAAAATTGCCCTTTGCTCCTTAAATTCTTGGACCCCAACTATGAGCTCTGCTGGGAAAATGCCGTCAACGAACCTCCCGTCAACCAGTTGCCCCAGAACCTTCTTTTGGCCAACCCAAACGATACCACGGACCAGAACGGGCTCTACTTGCTTCTACCCTCGGTCACAGGCTTCGATCTCCACTCCTCGGACCACCTCGTTAATCTCCTGAAGATGAACGACGACATACATCGGCTCAACAGTGAGATCCGGCTTTTCAGCCTGAAGGAGCTGAACTTGGCCGATATCAACGACCACAAGCCGAAGGAGTGGCTCCAGGAGATTCCCTCGGAGTTGATTGCATTTGAGCGCAACTTCCACGCCAACATCAAGGTGCTTGGCGACTTGAACAAGCTCAACTCCAAGAATATCCGCAACTTGAAGCTCATGGTGGATACTTTGATTGAATTGGGTGGAAACCTCAATAACTTCTCGCTCCAGATCCATGAAACTGGTAGTAAGAGCTATAAACCGTCAAACTCTCAGAATCTAGAGTTTCCACACGATAATGACCAGAATCAAGCCAGTCTGGTTGGAGACGATCAGGTCCAGGCCATCCATGTGACTGGAAATGACCCGAATCAGCAGTTTAACCATATAAATAATGAGAACCAACAGTTCAACCATCTGGCCAGCCAGCAGGCTGGAAATCTGGGCCAGCTTTCAGTGGCAGTGGAAAAACTTGGGCTGACCATTGACTCCAATTTCCTTGGAGTGGAGCATTATGTGCATACGCAAGTGATTCCTCAATGGGAAGAACCCATCAACCAGTTCATGCAGTACTACTACCTGGCCTTACAGTTGATCAAGTTCTACAAGTACAAGTTGCTCCAGTTCAAGCTCCTCTACAAGCTCAAGTTTGGTAAGATCCAGGAGCTCAGCAACCTGGCCAAGTACGACGACCAGTCGTTACGCCACTTAAAAGAGTTGAACATCGACAGTCCTTCCATTGCTTCGGCCATCGAGAGAGTCGAGCTGCGGCAGCTCAAGAAGGGCGTGCAGCATAAGAAATCGTGGTACGGCATTTTCGGCGGAAACAAGACGGCATTCCATTTGCCAGATGACCATTTCAAAGAGTCTGTGGGAGCTCAGGGCGACTCCAACTCTACGGAGCGAACCATGTACCAGAGTCGTGTACAGCACATCGAAAAGGAGATTAACAAGCTTGACCAATTGATAGAGCTCTCCAACGGCGACCTCGTCAAGTTGACGGAGAACTTGAAGGTGACGTTTGAAGAGTACACGCGCAAGATGGAGAAGAAGTGGCTTGGTGTGATGTTGGCATACGTGCGTGCAGGCAAGCAGGCGATGCAGGAGAACATGGGCAGCTGGGAGGAAATGAAGGGCTTTCTAGAGTCCAAGGATTGAGTCCAAAAATTCATTCTGTATTATCAGGACCATGGCTTTGGAACAGCAGTCAGTGGGTGCATCATCTGCCAAAGTCAGATATAACCGATTAAAGATTGAGGCAGAAGAAACGAGTGGCTTAGAGTCCAATCCGGTTTAGAATGTCTAGAACTCGATTCTAGAAGAGATGAATCAACATTCTAGTGAAGCCACTAGTGTTTTAGAATATTGTTCAGCTGCCTGAGTGATTCGTGGAAACTTGATCTGGTGGTTTATATGCAGGAATGACAACACCCTCGGAAGAATGGTCACGTGACCAGGGAGTTCCCTCTTCTAATTCCACAAGCACTTGGAATTCAGGGGTCCCATACAGCTATGTTATTCTTGAAACCATTTTAAGTGCATTGAATTGTTTTTCAACTCAAGATATTTTTTGGTGGACAGAAGGAAACGACCCAAGTCAATAGGTCGGAACTGGATATAAGCCCCGGAACTGCGTTTTCCGGCCGCCCTCGGCTACCCTCGGTCCCAAGCCATTCCTAAAAAATACTTCCATCACCATAATACAGATGACTTAAGGAGGTGCCAAAAGCTGCTCTCACCTATATATACTCCGGTCTATACGTTATACTGTCCTATAGTTCTGGAGTAGTTTGTGTTGTGTGCAGGAATAGTCCATTTTCAAAACCCTGGAGGTTCTGGTGATCTCAAACTTCAATTCTAATGATGATTATCTCAAACATCAAATCTGGATAATGAATTAGGGTTGAGATGGACCTGGTAGTTTAATGGTAGACTTAGAGACTCGTCGTCCTGCATATACTCTACCAATACATTGGTTCTATTATTAGACAATTCCCCGCCTTTTTCTTTAAGAATTCATCGCTTCGGTTATTTAGAATTCTATTGATTGAGTGAAAGAAACGTTTTTCCAGCCCAAAGTTCCGTTTTTAGTAATTCCTGCATATACGCCAAAAATTGACCCTAACCACGTTTTCCAACATACTGATCTTAAAATACCCAAATTTTTAGAGCAATCAATAGGTCTCAACAGATACAGTAATATAGTATTGTTAGGTTTTTTTCATAATGATGGTAGAGGCAGTAGAGGCAGCCGAGGCAGTTTTATTGGTCACGTGACTTGCACACCCCCAAGGAACACTATAAGATTAGGAGAAGAACAGGAGTAAAAAAAGGGATAAAATATTCCGATATACGCCCTATACGAGATTTCCAAAATGATCAAAAAATAAGTAAATAAAGAGAAATGTGGAGTCTTTGGTTTATAGTATTCAAAGGGTGTTATATGCAGGACTATGAAATTTCTTTAAAAACAAAACACAAATGATTCCAAGAGTTATTTACAATGGCAATAGAAAGCAATAGGGCTTTCATACTGGAATTTTTATTCGAGTGATTGCAATTAGGAAGACCTGGATTTGACGTATGGGACCTGGGTATTATATGCAGGACCACTTTGATTTTCATCCTATAACACAAATTTTCAGTATAAATGGACTTTTTCACAGCCTAAAAACAATTAAATTAAGCGACAAAATGTGATTTTACTGGTTTTATGGGTTCCAAAAAGCAAAAACCTCCAGAAAACTTAAAATTGAGTTTCAAAACCGAAATGAATCCGGCATATAGCGCATGATGTCATAGTACAGTTCCAAAGATGCTTAAGAGTATAGTTATATACTATAGTGGAGTGTATGTAGTAGAGTATTACAAAGATATTGGAGGGTGGACCGGAACTGGCGCAAACACCCGTACACCCGGCTACCCCAGGACAAAAAGGCCCAACGCAACGGCCTTTTTTCTGGTCGAAAATTCATAAAAATAAGTTCTTTGAAATGCTGGAATTCCGGACTCCCCGTTAAATGTTTTCGGAATCAAAAAAACGTGGCGCGTGGTGTAGATTGGAGGAGGAGCCATTCTATTCCGACCGTCAGTTCATGCTGCATGCAGTTCCGAGGTCCCCCATACTAAAGCCAACAAAAACACAAAAAAAAAAAAAAAAAACACTTGTTCTAATAAATACACTAGTCTTCCATAATTCCTTCAATTTCGGAATTGTCAATATCACAAGAGAGATGTTGGTAATATTCTATTATAAGTTCATTTGTTGTTCCTGCATATAGTCCGCGACTCACTACCACTATTCTCGTGGTCGCGGTCGCCACTTCTCACCAACTACTCAAACCACTCCATTTCTTCCACCATGTCATCCATGCAAATCGATACCGATCTTTCGACCGTATTAGGCAATTTACGGCAGGATTCCCAAAATGCACTGATCTCTGAATCGCTATATCAGTTGGAAGACTACTACGAGCGCAAGTTATGGAACCAATTGACGTTGTGTTTGGAGGCCATTTACCAGAACCCAGAGTCTAAGGATAACCAATTACGCGCCAAGCTTTTCCATAACTTTGTGGCCAAGTTCCAAGAAAAATTGAACTCCATTAGTGTTATTGACTTTTTGTTGCTGGCGTTTGAAAATGGGGCCGATTGCTATGACAATTTACTTGATTTGAAAGCTTCCTTGACCACCCAACTCTCGAAGCAATTATCGTCTCGCCGCCTTGAAAACTTGGACCACATTATTGCTGGTGATGAAGCCATTGTTTATATCAATTTACAAATTGCTCGCCATGCTTTATTGTTGCACAAGTTGACGGAGGCTGACGATATCTTGGACTCTCTTAATGATAAGTTCGATTCAACTTTGCAGAACGACTATAGCTCCAAGATTAATGCTGCTTATTACTTGACCAAGTGTCTGCAGTATAAGATCACTGAGAATTACAATCTCTTCTATACCAATGGGTTGCTCTACTTGTCGCTGATCAACACGCCCATGACTGAACCCGAAAAGGTGGCGTTCTGCTATGATCTTTGTATTGCTGCATTATTGGGCGATAAGATCTACAACTTTGGCGAGTTGATCCTCCATGATATCTTAGTGTCCATCTCCGACCCTGCAGGTGACTACTACTGGTTGCACGAGTTGATCCACCACTTGAACTCGGGCAATTTGCTGAAATTCAACGTGGTCTTGGGCTCTGCTCTTGCCAAGGCCCCGCAACTCGCCCACCACCAACACTTCTTGAACCAGAAAATCGTCATCATGGCCTTGTTGGAGTTGGTGTCGTTGAAGCCTACTACCAATAAGAGGTTGCTGTTCTCGGAGATCAGTGACGTCACTCACACGCCGCATGACCAGGTGGAGTTCTTGATCATCAAATGTTTTTCACTTGGCTTAATCAAGGGGTTTATCAACCAGATCGAGCTGGTGTTGGTGGTCACGTGGTTGCAACCCCGCATCTTGAACTTGGACCAGGTCGAGGCCTTGTACCATCATTTGGTCGACTGGGACAGGAAGGTCGACACGCTCTCCCACGATGTGCATGCTAACGGTGGCACCATCTGGGCCGGTGTCTAAGTTGAAGTGATTGCATCAATGAGTTGAGGGAACGTGAAGCAGGAGAGATCCGGAGAATGCAGGTGACCAGTCGGAGGATATCATGGATTAAAGGATGAATTGAAACATTTGTTGTAAAGTTGACACGTCACTTCAACTTCAACTTCAATTGAACATCACTTGAACATCTCTTGAACATCTCTTCACGATGAGCTGGATGGGATTGAACATTGGGAATTACTCAGAAAAATGTGTATTGAGTCACTCAATATCAGATCTTTCAAGTGACTCAACTGGATTTTCAACGGGAATTCAGGATTAGAATATTCTAAGGGAGATCAAGAAGTCAAGAGAAATTCAATATCTGCAAAAGGATACGAAAATTCCCAGAAATTAACTGGAAGTTCGTGGATTTAAGATCAGTGATCTATGGTGACTCAAGAGAAAATTTTTATTACTCATTGATTCTTCAGAGATTGGATTACAAAGATTGGATAAGATTGGAGAAACTGGATGAGAATTTCAATTGGTAGATCAAAACTAAGATCACTGGATGCATATAAGGCCAAAGTCACGTGCTCCGTTAATCTCGTCCTAAATTCCTGTCCTTGTTTATATCTTCCATCTTCCTGTCCTGTTCTTCTGTGTCTGCCCTAGGATGAATTACGTATTGCAATAGGAGAGGATACTAGAACCTTTAGATTAGAATTGTATCAACAGCTCGAAAGTCCTCGCGGCTTTTAGTGCCCCTACACCCGGGGCGGCTTCTTGGCATCCTCGTCATCCTCATCACCAAGCTCAAAGAGAGTGTTGCTGGCGGTGGAGGTGGAGGGCACGTGGTCTACTTCAGCTGACTCGTACTTGGGAGGCTGGTCCGGCTGGCTCAACTCAAAGCTATCACGGGTCCTGGCCTCGTCGTCACTGTGGCTCATCAACGACACGTCGTCCAACTCAAACTCATGGCCATGGGGAAGATTGCCTCCTTCTTCGTCCTCTCCTTCGCCTGTGGAAAGCTGCTGGGACACGGCCAACATGTAGGAGGTTTCGGTGGGTCTCCATAACCATGCTACGCCCAAGAAAATGGCAAAAAAGATGAAACTGGGCCAGAACTCCACGAAGAAGTACGAGCCCTTCCAGTTGGAGTTGATCATGTCATCATTGGACAACGACAACATAATGATGCTGGAGAGCACAAGCCCGGCCACCGTCAACAACACAGACCCACTGATGATGCGTGCCAAGTTCTCGTACAACTGCAACTTAATCACCTGTCTCTGCTTGTGCAACTTGGTGGTTGTCAGCTTGATGGACACCAAAATGGCAAGGTAATAGCCGGCCAACGTGATGGTCACTGGGATCAACGGAAGAATGTCCCACACGCTTCCATTGTACGCCGAGTCGGTGCTGGTGGTCACCGAGTTGGCAATGTTGAAGTTGTAGCTTCCCACCAAGTACAACATGGACGAAGCAAAGTGCATGGCAGCAAATATCTTGCATCGGGTCATAATTTTCTTGGGGAGTTTCAAAACCACCACTCCGTATCCCAAAGCAATGAGGAGCAACAAGAAAAAGGAAAAAGTGGTCTTGAGAGAACTCAAAATCGACAAGAACACTCCATAAGTGCGAACAAACCACGAAGTCCGCAGGGTACGGTTGACCAAATCGTAAAATGACCAAACCACTAGCGTATCAAACGTCAAAAACGCCAACATGGCCATCAAGTACTTCTGCAAAGGCAAGATCTGGTTCTTATCTTTCTTCTTGAAGAACTGGAAGCCGTACAAGGCCAAAGCCACGGCATAACAAAGCGTCAAGATCCCATATGCCGGCAACTTGGGGATCTCCAGAGCACTCAAGTATCCAAAGGCATTCTGGAACGACACGTAGCCCCCATACCGCATCAGGTTATAGATTGCCACCGAAGATACACAGTAGTAGCCCGTTTCTAGCACGTGATAGGTCAAGTTTGCCTTGCCCGATCCAGTTAATTGACCCATATAAATGGTCGTATTGGAGTAATCGCCATCCACCAAAAACGTGCCAAACTCCAGCGCACTGCACATGCCCCGGTCAATGGCCACCTCGTCACAGATGTATTTCTTAGCACCGGAGGCAAGCGTTTTTCCCAACCGGTTGAGATCCTTAATGGCAAAAATCACATAGTTCACTTTGGCCGACGATTTGCCCTTGACATCGTCCGGCACGGAGAATCGGTTTAGATTGATGGAGATGTGGGGGGCGAAACTGCCGCCCCAGTCTTTTTTGGAGTACATGCCCTCACACACCTGCAGGTAGACGCCGTCGTTAAAGGCCACTTGATTGGCCGTCACTACGGCGCATAGCGCTAAGAAGAGAGGGAGGAGAAGCATATAGGGGAGTAACGTGGAGTTACTTGGCGCTTGTAGTGCGGATCACATGACTAAAGTCGCGTGATGCATTATTGTCACGTGACTAAACAACATAATCTATATTTAACCTGATACTTAACTGCAAGGAATATTATATCATCATCTTATCTAGTATATGCATGTAGTAGTATTGGGCCAGAGAAAATAAAGAATTGCAAGTATAACGTTAACTCTCATCCACACAATGTCAACCATTTGTATAATTAATTTGGAATATGTAGATACCGAAGTCTAGACCATCCACCAATTGGTCCGAAACCCGTTCATCTGACAATCCTGCAACAACCATCAAGTCAGACATATTCAGTCAGTCAATCTTAGACAAACAAGTCGCTCGGTTGTAGAAAGAACATTGAATAAGACTTCTTTAGATAGAGCATTATAGTCAGCCATTGATAAATCAATCAGTTGATCCATCAATCCAACTGATCAGTCCCATTAGACAAAATCAATCAATGAAGTAGACACATACTTGATCGATTACTCGAGTTGCTCGAGTCGCTTGATGAGCTTGGCCTCCACGTCGGACCAGTTCTCCATCATGCCCTTGTAAAACGATATTTTCTGGTCACAGAGATCGGCCATGGCCTTCTTTAGCTGCGTCTTGTTGAACTCATCCCAATTGGGGTATTCCTCGTTGATGATGCGGCTGGTCAAGTCGTTCACCAACAGCGTCTGGGCGGAGATCTCGCTTTCTAGCTGCAGAATCCGGTTCTGGAGCTTCCACTTTTTGTTCTCTGCTTGAGTCGACCCGATGTGGGGCGTGGCCGACGTGGAGATGGTATCTTTGATGAGCTGAGCGGTGTTGTTGACCAACCCACCGGAATATTGGCCAATGAGAGCGGGGTTTGGGGCCGAATGATGCGGTTGGCCATGTGCTGAATGGGCACTTCCACTGAGATTGGCCAAATCCGTGCGTGCCTTGTGTAAGTAGTCCTGGAGTACCTGCAAATCGATCTTCTTGTTATGTTGCAACTCAATTAGGTTCGTGAGCCGGATGATGTACTTGGAGCAGTCTTTCAACGCCACCAAAAACGACTCGTCCATATGCTTGTATAGTTTGGCCCAATTTTCCGAGAAATACACGAGCGATTCCGAGAAAAGCCGGAAATTAGCCGTGACATTGGCCTCTGTTTCAAAATTTCCCCCATTTTTGGACTCTTCTGCACTTGTTTCGGCCTCCAGCGTCTTGGAGGACTCGTTGAGCGCCGCCAACTTGTTGATTTGGTGCAGGAACGCTTCGTAGTCCGTCTTCAAGTCGCTATTTTTCTTGTTCAACTTGGAGAAAATGCGGTCCAACTTCACCAAGTTCTCGTAGAGCTTCTTTAACTTGTCGCTGATCTCCAAAATATCCTTATTGGTCTCTCGCTTGTGCTTAGAACTGGTAAAGAAGTTCATCACTGTTTCTGTGAGCAACTCCTCGTTCACCACCTTGCCCACAATCAGCGATTCCGAGTCCTCGTCTTTCAAAATCTTGAGATTCTGCGTAAACGTGGCCCACTCTGCTGAATCACTTATAAAGTAGTGGAACACTGACGACTGTGAAAGCAACTTGTGCTGGCAGATATAAGAGATAAAACGATCAAGCGAATGAAGCCGTTTATGCACAAAGGGCGTGCTGAAGGTATCGCCAGTAAGATACTTGAAGTTCAGCTTTGCAGGGAGCGGAGGAACAAGCAATTGGGGGAAATCAGCCATCAAACAGTCGTGAAGAAAGCGAAAATCACCGTATCTGCGCCGGACTTTCACCTTTGAAAAGCCCTCTTCGGCTGCTTTAGCTTGTAACCGTAACACATCCGGGTGGTTTGTTTTGGTCACCACAAGATACGAGATGAACGCCTTAGAGTTTCCATCTCGGTCACTGAGTGGGTCGCTGACCTGCAGACAAATGTCGTACTGGGCAAACTTGTCGGCCATTTTCAGGAATGCCTCGATCTGGCGCCACTCCTCTTTGGCTCCGGCACTGGGTGTACCCTGGGATACACTGACCTGTGCTCCTCCTTCACTGGAACTGCTTCGGGCCTGGTTCGAATGGATGCTTGCCTGCGTGATATTTGTGCCCAAACTATCGTCATGGGTAATTTCCGGCTCCATATTCTCATGGTGAGAGTTGGCAGGGTCCAAATTCTTATCATAAGAGACTTGTGGGTCCACATTCTCAGCCTGATCATTTTCTGAGTCGATTTCCTCATTGAAAGTGTCGGTGGGTTGATCCTGAGTGTTTTCTGTATATTCAGGGGCACTGTGGGAGGCCGAATGGCTTAAAACGGGTTCCAGAGGAGCTGAAACCGCGTGAATTTCAGGTATTGGCTCGTTTTCCGGCTCAAAATACTCCTGGACATCTTCCTGATCGATATTCCCGGTCAATTCGGGCGTCTGGTGGGCAGAGGGGTCTCCTGCATGGAAACGGGGAGTTTCAGGCTCCCTAGGGTCAGTTTCAGGCTCCAGAAATCCAGGATTTTGAGGGTATGTAGCTGATTCAGAGGCGAATTCAGATTCGGCGTTGTGGTCGACTGTCTCTTCGCGCCGGTCCCATTTGACGGACGTAAATGGATCTTCAGGTGTCATGGTGGGGGGTAATGGGGCAGTGAGGCGCTCAGTAATGTTATCAGTGGTAAGCGCACGACCTTTGGCCTAGAAAGTAATGGGAAACCCAGTAAGCTACAACAAACAAAAATACTAAATTAAATACTAAATTCTGTATTCATATATTCTAAATGAGTCTAGTAAAAGATTTCGTTGTTGGTTTTCTATTTGGTTCTGTTTCATTCTGTCAGTATTCCTGTCAGTTTCTGTTGGGTTATTGCATCTAAATCACCAACCATACTCCGGTTCCAATAACTGCTGCTCCAATGACGGCGGTGATGATACTGGCTCCGGCAGTATCCTTGGAGTGCAAGTCAAGGGGCGGGGCCGTGGTGGTCAACTGGCCATAGCCAGCTGCAGGATTTCCAATGGAAGTACCTCCAGTATTGGCAGTATAAGGACCCGGCAAGTCACCCACACGCAAGTTCTGGATCACCTCCAAAGCACTCATCTGCTCACCCAAGCCCCAGTTACCATCGTAGGTGGAGTTGATCCACGATAAACCACAAGTATGACCATCACGACCTCCGGAACAAGCAGACCACGAAGCAGCGTTGGCAGAATCCACAAGCCATGGGCGGATAGTGTCCCAAGTCTGCGGCACCAAGACGGAGGTCAAGCCCAAGCACCGAGAGAAGTAGGCCTTAAACGAACGCTGGTCATTGTTACACGTGGCATAGTTGGACGTGGGCAGCTGACATGCACGTTCATACATGATCTGGGCATCTGCGGACTTGTTGTAGAAGAAGACTTGCGAAGCGTGCAAGAGATCTTGTGTCCGGGTGAGCCATTTGTCGTCCAATGTATAGTTGTACAAGTAAGCACAACCAGCCAACATGAGTCCTTGGTTATAAGTCCACTGCAACTTGGTGACGTTCAGACAATTGTTGTTGATCTTGACACCATCGTACACAAACCACCAGTCTCCCTCCGTCAACAAGCCCACTCCATACATCCAATCAAACACCTTCTCGGCCCACTCCACATAGGTATCATTACTGGTGTAACGAGCCAAACGGGCAGCCATATGAAACAAGGCGCCGTTCGACACCGAGTTCTTATAGTCGTAACCAGAGTTCCACTGGAAAATCTGCCACCGGAGACCTCCATTACAATCGCCCATATCCCAGCGAGCACTCATGGTATTGAACACCGCTTGCGCCAACGAAAGCCACCCCAACTTAGGGTCTTCGGGGTTAGTGAAGTTTTTCTCCGCAGCTGCCATCACTGCAATCCCCCAAAACGACTGGTCATCATTACCTTCTGTGGTGGACTGGTTGAGTGGAATAAAATTGTAGTCCAGGCCCACCTGGTACGTCAACGCCGTCTTGATCAACTCATCAAAGGTATCGTTTTGCATGTAGTACGAGTAATCCACCATACTGCCCCAAGCTCCGCCGGCTTCCCACCAGTAATAGGGCCAGGTGAACATGCCAACGGTGCCTCCATACCTATTGCCGTCGTAGTAGTCTAGGAGGCCCTGGGCCACGAGCGCTGCTGCATTCTTGATACTGGTAACATTATTGGTATCTAGCGGAATACACGATACTACCGCCACGAGAAGGGGGAGGAAATAGAGCTTCATGGTTGGGGAAGAAGGGGTGAAACGCGTGAAAATGAATCTGAATTCCTCACGTGCGCCAGCACGTGAGCATCTCATCACGTGATATGTCGTATCACGTGACATGACTCTGAACATAATAATATCAGATCAACATGACTTTAGTTCTGAATAAACGACCAGTAGCTAAAAAAAGAAGGTTTGAATAATTAGCATGTTTGAGTTTATAGACTCATTTTTGGTTGAAGACTTGACTGTCATGATGTTTCATGAGTGTTTCATGAGTGTTTCATGCGTGTTTCATGAGTGTTTCATGCGTGTTTCATGAGTGTTTCATGAGCGTTTCATAAAAGTCGGAGGTTTCTTTCTGCAGTACCTTGATTTCCAGTACTTAGCACTACCATTCTCTACCGTTTCCGCTTTAATGGTGGTGGTTTAAACACATTTTTCCTCTCTGCAGTCCCAAGGTTATGAGCCTTGGTTCAAATCTAATAATGAAAGATCGTTGGATCTGCATTCCTGCACAGAGGCCCATCATTAGATACATTTCCCAATTACCAGCTTGAAACCAGAAAAAGTCTTAGGCCTACAAATATGAGTCAATGAATTTATTTAATACATAACCCAGGCCACGGTCACGTGAATTTTCCTTGTACACTCCTAGCAACTAGACTAACTGGACTACCATAGTGGACTAAGAACTCCCTCGTAACCAGACGGACTAGTGAATATCCTCGGTTTTTGGTGTTTAACAGATGATTTTCTTGATACAGTATGGATCAATATCTTTCAACAGGTCCATGGAATCGTAGGTTTTGGAGTGGTCATATTTACAATCACTTTCAGCAACCTCCTCCACACAGAAGTTGTTGTAGACACACTCAATGGGCATGTGCAGAACAGACAATGCCTTGTAGCTCACACACTGGTAACCATCATGGTCAAGCAGTTCCTCTTCAAGAGAAATGATGGCCAAGGCCGTGGAGAGCATAGCAGCGCATAAAGCAAGGTTTTGGAAGAACATTTTTGGTTGCTAAAATAAAGGGGGCGAGCACCCCTTTATATATACATCCAAACACAAAGACTGCATTATAAAACACAAAGACTGCTTTCTGAAATAAATAAATAAGGGTCATTGCCACCACAACCAAAAAAACAACTGATCCCATGCATGTGTTTGGATGCAGGACAGAACATTTCCTTAACTACTGAACACTGCATCTTCAATTACCGAAGATACTTTTTAATTGAATGCAGTAACTGATTTTCGGCATATTATTGTTCGTTTCGGCTGCGCCCGTTGCCCCTGTTGAATTTTTTTTTGTTTTTTATATAATGGTCCTGCACGCAGGACAAATGCAGGTGGGGATCATCGTCAAAGGACCCTTATCAAAATAACAGGGATATTTTTAACCATGAAAAAGTAAGAATATTTTGGAAAAGTTTTTAAATTATTTACTAATTATTTACTAATTATTTTCTAATAAAGAAATGTTTATTAGTGAAACGTGTTTTTTTTTTTAAAGAATTGTGATGGACATTGGCTTATATGCAGGACCATAAAAATAATACAACCCGATAAATAACCAAACCACAATTTTCCAAATAAAATAATCATTCCATTAAAATCTATAAACAATGACAAAATTCATAATGTGTTCAGAAAATTCGTGACTGAAAAAAAAACCGGTAGAAGGCCACGTTGTTTCTATGTGCAGGAACAAAGAACAACTGAAATTTTATCGTGTACCTGAATCGGCAAATCCCCAAATTTTTTTAGGCGAATGTTGGCGAATTTAAGGTCACGATATCTGCAATAAAAAGTCTAGCCAAAAAAAATAATAAAAAATTTAGCCAAAAAGAGAATAAAGTCTAGCCAAAAAGAGAATAAAAATCGGCAGATCTTGCTCTGTAGATCCGTACACCACGCATAACAGATCAAAATAATTCAAAATATCCCTAAACAGAAAAACACATAAACACAAAAAGAAAACCAAAACACAAAAAGGAGATTTAAAACACAAAAGGAGATTTAAAACACAAAAAGAAATCTAAATATAAATATAAATATAAATATACATAAATTTCTTGTATTTATATTTTTCTAATTTCTGGATTGTAACGTGTTAGAATAAACTTTATACCGATGAAAAAGCTTATTCGCGCATTGTCTAGTTCTAATGCATCTCATACAATTCCTCTCCACATTCCTCTCCACCAATTCCAAACCAGAAGTTGCTCACTTTTAGAGACCAAGAAAAGAAAATATAAAAAGGAATATAGAGAAAAAAAGGAATATAAAAAAAGAAATATAAAAATAAAATATGAAATAAAATATGAAAAGAAATGAAAAAAAATATGAAAAGGAATGAAAAAAAATATGAAAAGAAATGAAAAAAAAGGTAGAGGATATTAGAATGGTCACGTGGAGACTCAGAACTAAGTTAGTGTTCCATGTACTCCCCTAGTCCTTTGTGCAGTCCAGGAACTAGATTGACCATCAGTTATTTCTATAATAGACCCACTAGGTCTAGATAATTAGATGGATCCTGCACCTACCATAATCCTTGATTGAGAGAATTATATAGTAGGAAAGAACAACTGATTATTGTTTTGTTGGTATTCCTGTGTATAAGATATGGGTTTGGTCATGGCATCTCCTTTTATATAGGATATATATGATAACCTTTCTTTTTTTAAATTTGTTTCTGATTTGTTTCAAATTTGTTTCAAGTTTGTTTCTGAATTGTTTCTGAATTGTTTCAGGAGTGTATAGAAGAATCCTAGTTAAAAACTTCTTCTTATTGTTATCAACTGATCGTTTTGCACACAAGGCCTCGGGTAGTCCCCAACCATAATAATAACTTTTTCCTATTCCGCCACTAGTGGCATAAATTAGAATTATGATGTTCATAGTATGAAATGTATGGTTAATAAAGCTTTGGAGAAGTGGTAATTAAAAGGAGATTGGAGTTATTTCTAGTGTAGCCTGCATTTGATGAAACTGCATTTGATTGAACTGCATTTGATTGAACTGCATTTGATTGAACCGGTTTCCAAGATAAAAGAATTGACTGGAAAGTGGAAAATCCCATGGCAACCGGGCCGAAGTAGTAGTAACAAAAAATAATTGGAAAATTTCTTGATGATTTGGATCCAGGGAAATCAGGTTCATTTATAGGAATGATTTTATATCTAACCAGATGATGCGTCCTGCTCACAGTATCACAGGACCGCAGTGTTGAACGGTTGAACCTGTGAGAAGAATCCTATCACACGTGATTCATTATGAAGGATGCAGATGAAACAGGTTGCTTTGATGATTTCCTGGGTACAAACATCCAGGGAGTCTCCGGTATATCCCGGGGATCTTATGGACATCCAATGATAGATCCCAGATAGGAAACCCAGATGAGGGGTTAAGGCAAGAAGGCCGAAGTGTGGGGTTCATGAAGGTGTATCTCTGGTGAAACCGGCGGAGATCGTGTGGATATCCAATAAGAGCTCTCCGATAACAATCTAGGAAGAGGGGTTTAATCAGGGAGGCTGCAATTTGGGTTTGTGGAAGAATGTCACATGAAGAAGGATCCAGTCATTGGTCTATATAAAGCGAGGAGTTTCCCGCTCAGTTTTGAAGGGAATAAAAAAAATCAGCTCAGCTTGTGATTAACACACAAGGATTTCCCAAGATTGAAGATTGGGTAGAAAGAAACAAGAATCAAGCAATGAGGTGACGTCAGAAAGTTATTCCTTAAAGGAATTATAGTGGCCAACCAGACACTACTGTTCCAACTTACGCGAATGTATATGCAAACTTGCAACATATTTAAGCGTTTCGCAGTGCGCTCTTTTTCCTGAACTACACTACACCACACTACGGCTACTTCCATTACTAGCCCATGATACGAGGCCACTAGTTTACTGACTGTTAAGTGAATAGTGAAGGTGTGACTATTCCTGTCCACTAACTCAAGAGTCACTTGACTACTATCTTACTCGTCTAGTCTACAAGTCTAGTCTAGTCTACTTAGTCTACTTAGTCTACTTAGTCTACTTAGTCTACTTAGTCTACTTAGTCTACTTAGTCTACTTAGTCTACTTAGTCTACTCTACTTACTCCAGTTTATTCTTTCCGGTTTGTTCCTAATTTGACTTTGACTTTGACTTTGATTGATTGATTGACTCTTGCATAATAATGTTGCCCATTATATTCTTTCTCTTCTTTGCCACCTCGTTGGCTGCAGACCTCGGCTGCAGAACTCGGCTGCTTCTCCTCCGTTGACACAATCAATTCCAAGGGGTTCCACACCTATGGCTCCCAGATCAGCTGCAGCGAGGCCTGTGGTAGCGATTACCCTTACGTGGCTATGCGAGATGGTGCCTATTGCTACTGTCTCACGTCCATGCCCTCGCTGAACCAGGTGGCTGATTCCCAGTGTAACGGCAAGTGCAATGGGTATGGAGCTGCCAACTGTGGTGGTTCTTCCGTGTTCACGGTGTTCACGGTTTTCGCCGGCCTGGACACGGATTCAAACTAGTCTTCTCCACTAGTCTACTCAGTCTAGTGTACTCAGTCCACCTAGTCTACTTAGTCTACTTAGTCTACTTAGTCTACTTAGTCTACTTAGTCTACACTCTACCAATACTCACAAAAGACAAGACAGACACTAGACAAAAGACAAAAGACAAGACAGACACTAAAGTTTGGTGTTACCATAACATTTCTGTGGGGTGGAACCATTGTGTTATTGGTGTCTGGGATTCTCTAATACGTGTGAAACATCCGTACATCCCGGTTTCTTGGATTCTGACTAGACTGAAAATTCTTGTCTCTATAATATTGTCCCCAACCTCAGAGCCTTCTCCTTAGTCCATTTTGAGAGGTGCTTCCTTGGAGCCTCCAATACAAGATTAGCAAACATGTCAGGATTTTATCTGGTGTAGTTAGTGTTGTTTGATTGCTGGTCACGTGACCCCAAGGTCGGTACTTGCACGACTTTTTTACTATAGTTCGATCAGACCGCCATTAAATTAAACTTTATATTTCTACATTAACCTGTGGTTATTTTGGTGCCTGCTGTACTCTTATCTATTTCTTACTCTTAATCTAACTTGGCAGGTGCCAGTCATTTGCATGCCGTACTGTACTGCAATGCATGAACTTGTGATATCTCTCAATGAGGCTCACAGGCTCAGTCTGCAAAAGCTGGATCCAATTCGCTGACCTCCACGGCCTTTCCAATGGACTCCAACTCCTTTTCGACATCGCTGTCGTTGTCTGCATTATCGCTTTCGTCATCCTCCACCGGCGTATTGTCGTCATCATCGCCCGGCTTTTCTAGCGCGTCAACCTTCACATTCCGCTTGTCGTCCTTGAACCCGGCCTTGGACGCCCGGATCTCCGAGATCTGCTTCTCCAAGCTCTTGAAATCCTTCTCAAACTGCTCGCGCTCAATGGGAAGCCCGAGGTACGAGTAGATCTTGGCCGGACTCTCGTCGAACGTGAAGCCCTTGGCCCTCATCTTTTCGTCGAGCGTCTTCAAGAACCCTGCATCGTATCCCTGGCTATTGTGCTTGGTGGAGAGCTTGATGATGGCCACGTTCACCAGCACCATGAAGATGAACTCCACGCTGGTGGTGCCGGTTTCAAAACTGGCAATGTAGTTGCTCCGGATCGGGCCCGTGGAAATGTAGTAGTACTGCAGGTTGACCTTGGAAACGATGGGTGCCAAGTGGTTCACCTCCGCCACGTTCTGAGACACCCGCGTGAACTTCAAGTGCCGCATCAGTCCCATGAGAGGCTCGAGAAACGTTTCGGAAAACGTATCCAAAAGCAACTTGCGGAACTGCTCCTCCGAGTTGATGGCCCGGTTATTGCTGAGCGACTCCACCACATAGGGCGTGAACTCCGAAATAAACGACACCGAGTCGGGAGCATTGGGGCTTTGCACAGCCACCAAGAAGTCTGTGAAGTCTCGGTGCAGGTTGGCCTTGGAGTATGGGTCAGTGTAGCAGATCCGGCACAATCGGTAGATCATGGACAATGTGTCGTCGGAGTCCAAGGCTTCGGTACAGTGCTCACACTTGGTGGGCAATGCCACGCGCCCGTTTTCACCCTGGCTCTTCTCCTGATACTGTCTATAATGGGTTTGCAGGCGGTCGAGCGACTGCGAGTTGCCCAACCCCAAGTCCGATCTTTTGATGGCAGCAGCAGCAATGGCCGCCGCGGTGGCTGAGGACGTGGGGGTAGCCTGGTACGGCGCCGAGTTGGGCACCATCTGCGGCATTCCCATCTGCGGCATCTGCGGCGACTGGTAGCTGTTTTGCTGTGGAGGGAGTTGCATGCGGGCGTTGGGATATTGAACGCCGTTATTGTAGCCATAGGAGTAGTTGCCATTGTTGGGCATGGCACCGTTGGCTGTGGGCGCCGGCTGTTTGTACATGGAGAACTGGGCATTGTACAGCTGCTTGGCCGGGTTGGACACGCCCAAGTCCCGCAGCGACTGAAGGTCGTTCATGAGCAGGTCGTTGGAGAAGATATCGTCGTGGATGAAGTTGGCATTCTGGTTCTGTTCCTGGAACTGCCGCATGCCGTAACGCATGGTCTCCTCGGCCAACGGCTTTCTCA
The DNA here is from genome assembly GCA_002370245.1 of Metschnikowia sp. 04-226.1. NCBI lineage: Eukaryota > Fungi > Ascomycota > Pichiomycetes > Serinales > Metschnikowiaceae > Metschnikowia > Metschnikowia sp. 04-226.1. Next base: position 159,118 of record NLAD01000773.1, read on the forward strand.
GCTTCTTCTTGGTCCGCTCGATGATCCGACACTTAGCACATGTTTTGTACTGCTGCACCTCTGGGGGTTCGTCATCCATTCTTCTTCTTTTGCACCGCCGACACCGTCTGGCGTCTCCTTCATACAGCATCATGGTCACTGATGTTACTTTCAAAGTAGTCACTGGTCACTGATCACTGGTTATGAGCAGCAAGTCCAGAGTAGGTAGTACTGAGACACTGAGTTTTATGTCACAGTTCTGCAATGCTGGTTGTTATGAGCACTGGTGGTTTGCTCTTGAAACGCGGGCTCGGGTTATTTCAACACGCGTTTCACTAGGATTATCTCAACTCCAAGTCTCACTGACTGAGGCACGACAACAAGCACTAATAGTAGTAGCACTATGGTTTCGCACCAGTTTCAAAAGGCCCAGAATAGAATGCTGATTAGCGCTGAGATTAGCACTGAGATTAGCACTCAATTAAAGTAGAACTTTAGATTCAAATTTATAGCACTAATTGGGATTTAGCACTTAATTTAAGGACTAGAATATGGCACAAACTTGAGGACTAGACTTTAAACGCTAACTTGGAACTAGACTTTAAGCACGTAAAGAATAGTACTTTAAGGAGGTTGGAAAAAGAGGCCCGAAATGAAGGCTTTTGGGGACCGGAGATAGGGGCCGAATATGTAGGAATGGCCTTATGTTTGCCACTGGTGTGGGGATTTCCTGTGTCCTGAATAGGAAAGTGATTACTAATCAAGCACGGGATTCCGAGAGGGCGACACTGCAGGAAAGCTGCGGAAGGGGTCGAAGGCCGGAACTAGCGGTGATATAATCCGAAACGGGTAATCGGTAGAGACGATTGGTTTGTTGTTTGTTTGAGAACGATCGAAAATCTGCGTTTGGTAAGCGCACGTGCCGGTCTCACCCGCCCCAACAAACCAGTACATCACAAGTATAAGATCAGTACACCATATTGCTACATCAGTACATCCAAGAAAGATCCGCACCCCCCTCCCCCTCCCCCGAAAAAAACCCACACACCAGCACCCGTGCACCAGGGAACATTCACCCGCGCCCCTATCGATCACCAGCACTCCCTTCCTTATCCGTATCGCCATGTCCAAGATAGTCCGCCTGATCAAAAACGTGGCCAATGGCTACTCCAGCACACAGATCCTCGTGCGTAAAGCCACGTCCAATGACCCCTCCGGCCCCACCACCTACGACATGGAGGAAATCTCCGCCGCCACGTTCAACTCGCAAACGGAATTCTTGGAGATCATGGACATGCTCGACCGCCGTTTGAACGACAAGGGTAAGAACTGGCGCCATGTGGCCAAATCGCTCACGGTTTTGGACTATTTGGTGCGGTTCGGCTCGGAGAAGTGTGTGCTCTGGTCCAAGGACAATCTCTACATCATCAAGACGTTGCGGGAGTTTGTGCATTTCGACGAATTCACCAATGACCAAGGAGCGCTTATCCGGGTTAAGGCCAAGGAATTGGTGGCGCTTTTGCGGGACGACGAGAGGTTGGCCACCGAGCGGAAATTGGCCCAAAGAGGCAACCGGACTCGCCCGAGGTCGCCTCGGGAAAGGACCTCTGATCCGTACGATGCTGATTTGCAGCGTGCTTTGGAGATGTCTCGGCAGACGGCAGAGCTGGAGCGTCAGAATGCGCTGGAAGACGGGAATGACCAAGACTTACAGGCTGCCCTTAAGCTTTCGCTTGAAGAAGAGGAGTTGCGCAAGGCTCATGCCCAGCAATTGCATAACAGCGCCAATCTCTTGGATTTGGACGATCCCCAGCCCCAGCTCTACCAGCAGATCCAGTACATGCAGCCCACGCAGTTCTTCCAGCCTCAGCAGACAGTGTACCAGCAGTACGACATGTTTGGCAACCCAATCCAGCCTACGGCGGGCTTCCAATACGACCAATTCCAACAACAACAGCTTCAACAACAACAGCTTCAACAACAGCAACTTCAACAGCAACAACTTCAACAACAGCAGCTCCAGCAACAGCAACTCCAGCAACAGCAACTTCAACAATTCCAACAGCAACAACCACAATTCCAACAAATTCCTCAGTATACTGGGTTCAACCAGGCAGCTCCGCCCAGCGAAGAATTGAAGCCGCTCAAAACGGGCTCCAACAACCCATTTGCCATTTCCAGTGGTCCTCAGGAATCCAGACCCCAATCTCATGAACCGGTCCAGGATCAGCTGCAAAACCACGACCAAAAGCAGTTCTACACTCAGCCTTCTGCTCAACCACAACAGTCACGGTTCAACGATTCCCATGAGCTCAACACCCTTTTGGCCAATGGTACCGGTTTGGATACGTTTGGTAATACCGGAGCCTCGCGGATCCCGCATCAGCACACCAAAACGGGAAATTTCATTAATTCCAGTGGAACAGGATACGCCAACCAGATGGGCAATGTGCCTTTGAGTTCAAATGCCACAGGCAATCCGTTTTTGAACACCGGAATCGGGTCTACCGCCAACAGCAGGCCTGCAAGCTCCAGAATAGACCCTTCTCCCACGGGGTACGGGTTCGGTAACGCCAAGGACGAGCCGAGCTTGATAGACATATAAGTGTCAACCATGGAAGTCTGTCAGTTCACTATGGAAGTCTATGGTTGGCTGAAGTCGTGTTCAGATCAACTATGGTCATACAAGTCTCTATGGATCAAGGATCTATAGATCAAGTCTTATGGCTCAAGTCTTATGGACCAAGTCTCCATGGTCTACTTGGTTGGTGACAAGAGATCTGTCTATGTTCAAACGATTATGGAAAGATTTTAGAGTGCGACTTGAAGTATGTCGCAAGTAAAGTGGTTCAATTCTAATGGTCAGAGAGTTTAGTGCGCCATGGCCAAGCAAATATTTGTTTTGAAGATCAGAATACAAGACGAAAGCAGAAGCACAGTTCAGTGGTCATAACAACACATTAATGAGTTGACAATCTTAAAGCTATAATGAGGGAGGAGAAAAGAAAAAAAAGAGAAGGCAGAAAAAAAGAGAGAAAAAAAGAGAAGCAGATGAAAAGATGAGATGAAAAGATGAGATGAAAACGTGAGATCAAAAGATTCAAAGATTCAAAAAGAGAAAAGGTGTTTACCGTACCTCAACATGGCAATGTGAACTTCTGTATATCAGCTAATACACATTGTCTCATGCTAGATCTAGTCAGTACCCACTGATTACAATTGAATCAGTAATACACCTATAACTATTTAAGTAACGAAATGACATAGGCACCTCCAAGTGTAGAGCCATTCATAAAAGACAGAAAGGTAGTGCAATAACCATAAGACAGGTGATGCAAATAAACTATATATAGTTTGACTTTGACCCAATAGTTTGAAATTAATATTAGTGTGAAAGTTAAGCATTTATGGTATGCAGGACATAAGTAAACTTGCAGGAAGAGTAGTGGTATACGGAGAGAAGGACAGTTGAATGGAACCTCTTCTAAGGTGGGTACTGCACAAAGGCCTCACTCTAGTTATAATCACCCCCAGCCACAGGAATACCTAGCCAGCCACAGGAATACCTAGCTTCGGCAACAAATTATGAATAAAGACTTATTTCCATTCTCAGCACTCAGAGCTGTTTTCAAGTAATAAGTAATACTATTAGAGTATAGTAGTGTGATACTGCATATAGAGCCTCAGAAGTATTTAAGCCTAGTCTAGCACCTCATCATACATACTCTATAAAAGGCATTGTTCTTAACCACTGTCGACTCCCATACCGATTCTAGCTGGGTATTCATTGCCACTGACTAAGCACTGGCTGGTCAATGACTAATATCAGTAGAGCATGAACACCTACCATCTATCATCACCACCATCGACTATAACTGTTGAACAGGAGTGATTTGTAACATCTCGCATGTGTCAATATGCAGTTTCCAGATGAAACAATAAGGGGCTCCATGGAATCGATCTAAGGAGGTATTGGTCCAAGGAGGTTTCAGTATGCAGTGTCGAGATGAAACGGTTGCTTCGCGGAATCTGTCTTTGGAGATTTTAAGAAGTAACTCCGTTATGGTCCAGATAGGGAAAATATAAGGAGGTATTCATTGGAGGGAATGGCCTCCTTTTATAGTTTGGAGAGTGCGAATCCTGACACAAACGCACAGCGTTAAGGGGCTTGCAGATGGCTGCGAAAACGTAGCCTCACTAATATATAAAGGCCAAGACCAGCTTAGTTGAAAAGGAAAACATTGATTTTCCTGGTGTTAGTTTAGCAACCACAACAATACAAAGAACTAAGATGACTACTATATCTCTTGAATTACAAAACTTAATGGAAGAGCATTACACTCTGGTGCCAGTCTATCAAAAGTTTGTGAGCAACGCCCAACAGTTAGATATATAGATGGCCATTAGTATGTGGAGAGAGGCGCTGTTGTGGACGAAAGAAATTGAAACACCCACCCGGCCAAATCTTCTGGTTCTTCCGGTTCTTCCCATTCTATGCAAGTACGTGGATGAATTGGGCTTATTGTCTTGATCCACAGGCAAGTCGTGGTTGACCACCATCGAAAGGACGCAACGTGAACACACCTTATTTCGTCCGTCCCTGAAATCATCCAACAAACAATCTCTTTCGTTGACTTCTAAACTCCGTGAAAGACAGACACTTTATGGCCGTCTTCTTGCATAATTCTCCCCAAACGGTCTCCCCAATATGTCTCCCCAAAAGGTATCCCCAAACGATCTCCCCAAAAGGTCTCCTCAAAAGGTCTCCTCAAAAGGTCTGCAGTTTTCCGCGTCTTGCAAAAAAACAATCGACGATCCAATAGTCAATAATCCATAACAACCACACAAGACCTCCAACTTGTGGCTCTCATTGTCACCGTCCATGAAAAGCTGTTTGTACTGCTTTACATAGGAATTATAGAACGATTAATCAATTCCAATATAAAGAATCAAGGGAATGGATTGAATAGGACGCAGTCTCCAAAGCCCAAAGTTCTTAAAAAACATGATTTGATACTACATATACTCATCACAGATCATACTTCTCAGCTTCTAACTTGTGCCTGTAGTAAGCCATAGTACTACTCTGAACGAGTGCATGATGATAGTATGGTAGTGTGGTAGTGTGGTAGTATGATAGTATGGTAGTATGGTAGTATGATAGTATGATAGTATGATAGTATGATAGTATGATAGTATGATAGTATGATAGTATGATAGTATGATAGTATGATAAATTGGATCACATCTATCACTAAGTCAAGGTAAGTATGAGTAGCTTTTCATGCAGACTGTATTTTAGTATGACTAAATCGGACCAGCTCTTGGAGAAACAGTGCGGCATAGAAACCACTGCAACAACGATCGCTGCCTCACTGCTGTCTTTATGTATATAAACTGCTGTCCTTATGAGTAGTACACGCCCATGTCAAACCATTACTATTAACCTAATAACCAATTAGAAAATATGGATTTTATTCACTCTCAAATATTGCCCCTGAACTATATTATACTCTAAGATAAATATCACCACTACTCAGTTGGTTGGAGAGGAAGAAACCAGGAGCATGAATAGAACTGTATAAGAAAAAAGGAGTATAAAAATAGAGGGAGGGGGGGACGCGGCCTTTTATAGTCTTGGGAGTGAGGGGAAGTGGCGTTATCCCTTTATGCTTTTGCATGCGTCGAGGGCCATGTTTCAGTTTTTGCAGCCACCCGCGAAAATGCATTACTGTCTAAGACTTATTTTCAGGAACCAGTGTAAAATGTTGCAGGCCTATAGTTTTCTAATCCTTGATAAATACCTATATAGTACACAGAAGCTATAGTACAAGATTGAGCGTGCTATCCAACCGCATGTTTCCTAGGAAACTGATTCATCCAACCCAACCCTCTGTTAGGGCCAGTCCAGACTCCGGAGTCTTTATTCCACTAATCTTATTCCGACCAGTGGAGATCCTGTTCCTGATTCCTGGTTTCTGAATGATCCTTGATTTCCTGGATATTCCCTGATGTTCCAAAAGATTGTGAGTAACGCTCAAAAAAAATAAGAACCTCTTCATAGAATGGACTCCCTTGGCTGCCGTCACATACCCAAGTCCCAGTGTATCTTCATTGCAAAGGTTAATGTTTTTTTAATTCACGCCTGTTTCAGGAAACTATCTTGGAGAATTCTTCGGATATATGAACATATTTTCTAATGGCAGCTGTTCCTGGTGAGGTTATTTCATTCTATTTACCCTCCAGTTTCAGTTTCCTGTGGAATTCATGTGGTTTGTTGTAATTTTGCCAATTTCTAGGTCACGTTCAATGTAACTGGGTCAATTTCTCTATAAATAGATCCTTTGCCAAATGATGGATTGCTAATGAATTGTTAATGACATCAGTAGTTAGTATTAGTTAGTATTGGTCAGTACTAGTTGGTAGTCAGTACTACTTAGTAGTCACTACTAGTCACTACTAGTCGGTAGTACTAGTAATTGAGAAGTAGGTAGTCATCATTACTAACTCCTGAACCAGTGTACTAGTAGTCAGTAGTACTAGTAGTCAGTACTAGTAGTCAGTAGTACTAGTAGTAGTCAGTAGTACTAGTAGTACTAGTAGTAGTCAGTAGTCAGTAATCAGTAATCAGTAATCAGTACTAGTAGTTAGTAGTAGTAGTATATCTTCCGATCCCTGTTATACATAATCAAGGTTTTTTTCATGGCCATCAAAGTCTCTAAATTCAAACTCCATTTTGAGGTAATTGTTATAGTAAAAAATACATAGATTCATAGCATCAATTGGGGAGCAGTCATTGTAATCATGGGCTATCAATATACAGATCATAGACATGGACGTATACATAGTCTTATCCACATTCATAGTTATTCAGTCCTAATTAGTCATAGTCATTCAGTCCTAATTATTCAAGTATAAGAAGCTACCAACATGAAGTCAGAATAATCATAAGAATCTTAAAAATCTTAAAAATCTTAAGAATCATAAAAATCTTAAAAATCTTAAAAATCTTAAGAATCTTAAAAATCTTAAAAATCTTAAAAATCTTAAAAATCTTAAAAATCTTAAGAATGAAGGAATGAAAGAATGAAAGAAAAAAGTCCAAGTCTCTAGGTGTACACTAGAAGTGTGGTACATCATGACTTTAGTAGTGACCAATGAATGGATAAAAGTATATAGAGAGACTCAAAAAGGTTCAGAATTAATGAAAAGTAATTGTGACTAAACTATCAGAAATCCTAGTCTTACAGTCTCATGAAAATCTCATGGTTCAATCTCATGGTTCAATCTAGTGATCTAAAGGTCTATTCCTATAGGCTTATAATTTAGTGTCAAGGTAATAATCTAGTTAAGTCTTCTACTTTATAGTCTAGTCTTCTACTTTATAGTCTAGTCTTTTAATTTGTCTTATAGTTTATGGATACCAATGACTTGGTCTTATGCTTTTTTAGGATCGGTAGAAGTATAGACTAGTAGTAATTCCAGTATTAGTAGTAATTCCAGTATTAGTAGTAGTTCCAGTATTAGTAGTTGGAGTAGTAGTTCCAGTATTAGTAGTTGGAGTAGTAGCCCTAATCAAGTGCTATTATTGATCTAGGAGTATATTAGTAGTAAGATAATGATTTCACCAATGCCTCCCATGAAATAAATTTTCTACCCATTGGAACAATTTGTCTAGTGTTTCTTCTGAAATTGCCTCCAAATCAAAGCTTGTATTGTAAACTGAATTCTGTGTCCAAATCGAAACCCTTAGCTTTGTCAATTGATTTAGGAGTAATCAATAGTAATCAATAGTAATCAGGAGTAATCAAGAGTAATCAGGAGTAGTCAGGAGTAGTCAGGAGTAGTGGTCAGTGGTCAGTAGTAGTAGTAGCATTGATTATGTAAGGAGTGAGTGTAAGGAGTAAGTGTAAGGAGTGAGTGGAAGGAGTAAGTGTAAGGAGTGTGCTTTAATGTAGAGGATGATTTGGGTGGGAAAAGGTGCGAATGTGGAAAGGTGCGAACATTTGACTGGGGAAATACTTAAGTGTTGCGCATAAATTAATCTATCAAGAGGGGAATAAATTCGAGTAATGGTCAAATTAAATATAGACTTTGGTTTTTGGAATAAGGATTCCGAGATGTTGCTCTATATAAATTTATATAAATTTTCATTGGCATCACGTTCTTTTACTTCCATGTTCCATGTCTTTTTCTGTGCGTCACGTGACTTACCATATATATATATATATATATATATATATATATATGTTATGGCTCAGTCAAACTGCCTTTACTACTTTATATGGAAATCCAAAAAAGGAATATTAATCTTGAGTCTGGTAATCTCTCATTATGAACAATGCATCTGGGGTTTGGACTTCTTGTAGTACTTTAGAGTTGACCTGGAAGAAGTCAGTCAACTCATGGGTTGTTGACTCAGTATTATTGACTCAGAATTCTTGACTCACTATTATTGACTCAGAATCAATTGACTCAGAATCAATTGACTGAGATTATCCTGAAATATCAGTGGAGCTTCTATAATAAGTCACATCGATATTGATGGTTCATTGCACTCATGAATCTGTGCTGTACAGACTGACGATGCTTCATCACTAGTCAACACCTCTAGAACGCATCGCAACGGGTATGGAGATATTAGTTCTGCTGCGTTCAAAGTATAAGTTTCACCATTAAATTCCATACTTCGGGAATTTGGACATGCTGAAAGAACTTGCTCTGGAGTCTTGGCAGAAGCTGGTACATCAGATCCTCGGCTGGCGATTCCTGGTCTAAGTTCTGGTCTAAATCTCATCTCCTGGTCTAATTTCCAGGCATGGGTTGTCTGGAACCGTGAAAAATGCTCTTGACACACCAGTCCCAGTCAACCACCGTCACGTTCTTCATCTGCAGCACCAGCTTCTTATCCTTTGTTTTATGGGCCACCAACCAGGTTTCGTCTTCCATGGAGATCATGTCAGGTTTGGCTTTTTCGGAAAGCTTGACGGTTTTGGCCTCGGAAAGCCCGTGTTCAAGCAAAATGCTGAAGATAAGCTCGGGGCCTCCATTCAAATTCGACAGAAGATTGAGTTTCAAGCCTTCAAAAACATGGCCTCTTCCTTTCTCCAATAAATGCCTCAACCCACTGCCTTTTCCTGTATACCCCAAGTCCTCGTTGATATTCTTCACCGGCACGACCTTGTCCAAGGCATAGTCGTCGATTCTGAACAAAATGGCCAAATCTTCATAGGTGGTACTGGGGCCAATACGCTCAAGCACCTTGGCCAAATATTCGGGGTGCACGATTCGCTGGGCTTTGCTGAGACTCTTGAGGAACTTCTCCGTCCTAAGGATTTTGGGGGCCACCAACGTATCGATCTTCTTCTTGGGCGAATACTCGTTGATGATGGAAATTCCGACTTTGGCCAATTTGCTCACATCGCCCCGGTTAAGGACTAGGGTCTGCTCACAACCAGTCATAATTACCCTGAGATGGGGCTCGGCACTTTTGGATTCCTTCTTCTCCACCTTCATCTCCACCTTCTTCTCCACCTTCACATCCACCTTCTTCTCCACCTTCACATCCACCTTGCTCCTTTTTCTAACTCCCTCCGGCCCATCCAGTTTTCTCTTTCCCTCTTCATGGGCCGTCTTTTCGAGCTCCTCCATATAAGTCTTCATCTTCCGGACCGATTTGGCCATGGACGTGTACTTGTTCAAGTCCTCCATGTTGCTGTGAAGTTTCATGGAAGCTTTCTGTTTGGCCAGTCGAGCACGAGGTGTAGCCTGAGCTGCAACTTCATCACTTTCCGGCATTTTTCCTCCAGATTTCTCTCTTTCATTCTCTTCATTCTCTTCATTCTCTTCATTCTCTTCATTCTCTCTTTCCCCTTCGTCCCCTTCGCCCTCTCTTTCACCTCTGTCTAATTCTGTCTCCCTCTCTGTTTCACTCTCTGTCTCCTGCTTACTGGGGCTCCTTGGGTAGGTCCCTGCAGGTGTCGTATATAAAGAGTTCTGAGAAATCCTAGTCTGGCTGCTGTCAATTTCCAGTTGTTGCTCATTCAAAACAAACCCTTCTCGTTCGGCATTGATGAGTTCCCGTTTAAGTCGAGTCTGGCCCAACCCAAGCTCCGGGGTGTCTATGTTCCTGTACCGAGACAGATAAGGATCCAAAAACTGCCAGTGCTGAAAACACTCCTCCACCCAGAGATAACTGACGATCTTGACGTTTTTCCAGCGAGTCAAGGCTGCAGAGTACTTATCTCCAGAACTCGAGCCGCACACGAGAATATCGTTGTTTGCATCCAAAGTACGGGTGAAAGATGCACCCATGGCCGCCACAAGCTGCGTCAAATAATGACGGGCATCTCCGCTAATTCCTGTGATACTGATGCGGAGCCCAATAAACTGAGGCACGGGTTTTGGGGGGACTGGGAAATGGACCATCATCAGTTTCATGGGATCCACGTAGCCTGCACGCATGATCACGTGATAGAGCCATTGTACAGATGCCACAGCGGTCTGGGGGTTGGAAAGACATTCCCAAAAAAGCAGGCCTTGGCGATACTTCCCCACGTAAATATCAATTTGAGAGGCCTCGGCCTCGTGTACTATGGTGGCACCTGCACTTTGGGCTAAAGCCTCCACGGCCTGTTTTGTATGTTCACTAGCATTAAAGTCGGAGTGGATGTAGATGGACTTGTTTTGAAACACGTCTGAAACGGAAAGCCTGTTTGAGGTAGTTTCGGACTCGTTTGGGGTAGTTTCGGACTCGTTTGGGGTAGTTTCGGACTCGTTTGGGGTAGTTTCGGACCTGTTTGGGGTAGCTCCACCGCCGTTTAGGGCATTTTCAGCCCCAAATCGGGGCTGTCTCGTGCGTAGCACTTCCCGATCCGTGAGAAGATAGTCTTCTTCGGGAACATGCCGCTGGTGGCGCATGCACGCGTCCACCCATTCGGGAAGAACGATGTGGATGTTCATGGGCTCCCTCCTGCAGATGTTGGCGGCCACCACAGCCTTATTATTGGACAAATCCGCCGCCACCAAGTGCGTCGTGTAGCTCAGGAGGCAGTCGAGGTACTGCCCGCCAAAGGCCCGAGTTGCAGCGTACATAAGCTCCTTATCCCCTTGTGGAAGGTTATCCGCTGCACAGAGCACCACCTTGTCCATAAACGGAAGCGGAAGCGGCGAGTATAAGCGGTAGTTGCGTTTCAGGCCATGCACAAGCGACTCGTGCACCCACTGGGCGGTGGTGACGGGCAAAAAGAGGTCAAGCGCCTCGGAGTAGCGACCAAAGGAGTAATCGTCGGAGATCACATGCGTCACGCCCAGTTTCTGGAGCAGCTCGCCTGTATCTAGCAACACACGGCCTCCGTTTTCCACGATGGCCGTCTGCACCGCCTGGTCTTGCGTGCACACAAGAAACGTTGTGTCTGTAAAGAGCATAATGGACTATGTATGAAGGTGACGCGTTGATATCCAGTGCGCACTTTCCTGCAGCATTTGCACCCACCATAACATGAGAATACATCCCATATAATCCACAGTGACTCCAGAAAAAAACCAGAATGACACCAGAATTACCCCAGAATAGCCCCAGAATAGCCCCAGAATAGCCCCACAGTACCATAGAAAAACCACCCCAATGTCGTATTACCAAATGCCAAATGCCAAATGCCAGATCTCACGTCTCACGTCTCATAATGATACCACTGCTGATCATGTATACCATTATAATCACATTTTAGAATCCAATTTCAACACATAAAAATGGCTTCTTCTCTTCATATATAATGCATCTAGAGCCTCATTAATTTTTCTGGGTGGCATTCATATACTTAATGGGGACATTGTGCAAGAAACGTGACTCAGTCTATACGATCTGAAACTTGGATTGTAGGGCTTATCCTTCATATGCCGAGGTAATAGAAATAATCAGACATGCATAAATTCCAACACCAAGTATCGACCCACATGTTCAGCAGCTTCGTTGTCTCATTGACCATTGGTACTATAAGTGACCGATACTCTCCACAGGAGCCAATGATCCACAATATCAAGTCGTGCCGTGCTAACACCAGCTAAACCTTTACATTAGTAAAGGCTCTTTTTTAAACTTCAAACCCTTTGTATGTGGGTATTTTCCCCATGGGTGTATTTGTCTCTGGTAAAGGCAGGGTTTCTGGGTGCCTAGTAAAGCTGAATGACTTATAGTATGGCGAAGAGAAGGACGGGGCCTTCAAGAAGACAACGAGTTCATCATCATGATACAAGCAATGACTTGGTACAGAAATGACTTGATACAGAAATGACTTGATTCTGTATATAAGAAATGATGTATCAAGTATTTAGACTTGGTCCATGGACAAACTATCAATGAACTTAGATGGTAAACTTGCGTGAATGAACGTATGACTTGGTAAAAATATTCATGTCTGTCTGTTTTTTCTTGGAGTGTGACTTTAGACGTTTTGAAGATGGTGATTGCTGAGCTGCTCCAATCTGTCTCGTGCCATGGGAAATTCAAGCTGGATCACCGATGCTCGCTTGTATCCGAGATGGCCGTGGAGCATCCAAGGTCTGTCTTGGCTCTAGTATTTTGGATTCAAATTGGAAGATGTAGGAGCGTACTACTAGTAGTGTAGTAGTGTAGTAGTATAATCCGATGGTCGCAGTATCCTAGAATTTCATAATCATCATGTTAATCACCATATCATCATGTTAATCCCCATATCATCATGTTAATCACCATATCACCATATCATTATCCCAGACCAAATAACAGTAATCACATGTTCACTCACATATCCCTTGTATGGTTGTATTATATTAATGACAACGTGACTCGAACAGTAAGTACGGTATTGTGGAACAGGGTCAAGTAAGAGATTAGATAGTATTCAGTAATCTTTTAATCATGATTCCAAAATAAAAAAAAATCAGGTGAACTTTTGGTTAGTGGTTGAATTGCTGTAGTTAGTAATGATATTAAAAGAGTCATAGCTTGATCTAATATGGGTCAACCAGCTATTATGATGTAGTGTACCTTTTGCTAGTAGCAGTACCTCCATATCCATCTATCTATACTAACCATTAATGATAATGTAACCTATACATTGATAATGAATCCCCAAATAAGCTGTACCATCTAATATAAGATATAAACAATCAATCCCATATATCAGGAAGTATCGGTCCCCATTAGGGCCGGCATAATAGTAAATCATATACATAATAATGTAACCTTATAATATGAATATAAGCATAGGAATTGCTTCACCTGGATGATCAGCAATAATGATTCTTTATTAGGTTCGATACGTTCAACAGCACAATTCATAAGTTATGAATTAGTTTTAACAATAGTTTGGTGGGGATGATACCCGTTTCCAACATATTTGCAAAAGCAGAATCAAAGTCTAGAAAAGAAGCTTAAAGAAAAAGGATTACAAAAAATTGGCGAATATGTGCGGGGGCAGTCCTTATATATATTGCGGGAATTAAGGGGCTGCAATTATTTACGAGGCTGCAAAAATCGCGCGTGGGTATATAAATAAGGACCCTCCGCCCAGGTCGCAGAAAAAGATATATTTTTACAAGCTACCAGAAATGGTATGGTGGTGATTTTGAAAATATCCATTTTTAATAAATAGAAGAGGTTATCTCCTTACATGCTTCCGGGCCATGAGTCTGAATTAAGGCTAGTGCTACTATTATGTATGCATATTGTCTACTGTCTGTCTACTGTCTGTCTACTGTCTGTCTACTGTCTGTCTACTGTCTGTCTACTGTCTGTCTACTGTCTGTCTACTGTCTGTTTCTATGTTATACAGAATAATAGGAAATAGTTACCATGGAGGGTACTAAATACAGTGGTGTTCAATGAAGTCAATTACAGTACTGGGTGANTTCTATGTTATACAGAATAATAGGAAATAGTTACCATGGAGGGTACTAAATACAGTGGTGTTCAATGAAGTCAATTACAGTACTGGGTGATACTATACAGAGTGAACTCAGTAGACTGTTCTATATATAAAAGACTCCCTCGCTACGAGGGCTATTTGTTGGAGATTATCATAAATCATATTTGTCACATGAATATGATACATATAATAAGCTGGTTTATAAGATTATTCCATGGCCCTCTGAAGGCGTGGTGGTGATGATTGTATACTATTCTCGGGATTCCTTTCTTTCACCCAAAAGGAAATCAATATCAGAGTCAAAGGCGACCCAATATTCATCTTCTCATTTCATCATAATGATCCATTATCTCATAATTGAAATAACCACAATAGGGACCAAAGCATTCCAGATCCAGTGAAAGTCAAGTTGGAGAAAGTTTATCATCCATGTGTGCTTGTCGCCAAGAAGAAATGTGGGTAATTGTTTTGAATGTGAAAGGCAAACAACTCCATTTATATTTTTTTCTTTTCTTTTCGAGGTCAAAATTATAGAAGCCAATTTGCGAGATGGAGTTCCCATGCAGCTGAAATTAGTGGGGAAGAATCTCGGCGTTTTATTGGAAAGCAAAAACTTATCCAAGTTCAAACACTAAGTTGTCAAGCAATTCTAGAAAATCTGGCTTAATGAAGTTAATGTCACCGACGTTTGCTTTGCCGTGTTGGCGAAGAACATTTCAAGAGCACTCGAAGCGAGCCTCAATATAAATAGAGGGTTTCCTACTTACAGATAATCCCATGGAACTAGCATACTGCTTAACACCAGTGTTGATTCCTGCCTTGGAACGAATCTTCAACTTGATGGGCGTCAATGTCAAAAGAGTGGTATAACAACCTACCATGGTCAAAAACTGGATGTCCAATTATCTCTATATCCTAGTACCTGAGTGTACTTAGTATAGCATAGTCAGTGTTAGTAGATAGTTAGTGTTAGTATAGTTAGTTAGTGTGGCATTATAGTTAGCTAGTTCAGTGAAACATTGACTACGCCGGTCTGCTACAAATGTTCTTTCATGATTTATCAAGTGCTAACTAATGCGGAGTCGGTGCTTGTATGCTGATGGGTTTCTAGCCTGGTGGCAATGCATCTCTGACCAAAGGTCTTGTAACTGCTGGATCTGACGACTTGGTCCGTCCAGTTATTTGATCTTGTCAGTGTGGAGCGAGGGGCTAAACAAGTCCCTGCGTTCGCTCACCACCTTTTTAGCCCAGCTGCGGCAGACTATGCTTGCCTTCATGAACTTACGCGTGGCATACTTCTTGAAGAACTCGTCGTGCTCCACTGGGTTGACCAAGTAGAGCACAATGAGCTCAATGCACTCCTTCATGTCCTCGACGCGGTAGCCCCCGGAATAGTGGATCAAGTTGCCATTCCATACCGGGTCTTTGTTTAGTATCAACCGGGCAATGTACATCGCTGCGGCCAGGCAGAGCGACGGGAGAATGCCAATGAATTTATGGTCGACAATGGTCACTTCTAGGAGAAATTTCCCCAAGGTCCGCGACTGCACGTCGTAGTCATCAGCCTTGGAGATGCGCCGCAAGAAGTTCATGGGGTTGGGGTAGTTGAGGTCGAACTCAAGCGTGGTGAGAATGTACTTTTCGGCCTGGAGAATCTCCTCCTCCGTGTACAGCCCATCGGTGTAGTATGCATAGTTTTTGACGGAAGGAGAAAACACCTCTTCGTACTTGGCGGCGATGAAGAGCGAACCGGTGGCCAAAAGCTGGAGCTTATCGATCTGCACCACCTCCACCGACATGAAACGGTCCATGATATTAATGGCCAAGAAGAGCGTTTCTGGCAAGAGCCGGAACCGCTGGTGCATCTCCACGAGCCAGTCCACCAAGATCAGTCGCATCTTGGGCTTAAGCTGGGTTTGCTTGAACAAGTAGCCCGGGTCGGGGCAGGTTTTCTTTTCAAGCTCATGCAAATAGGGAAAGATTTCGTTGACGTATTCACACACCATGAGTGGGTCGTCAAAGTCCTCCTCATCGAGGTCCTGCCACTCGTAGTCAATCTTTTTTGACTTTTTCACCCGGGGCGCAGCATCCAGCTCGTCCACCACGGCCAATTGGTCAGTTTCGACGGGATCAGCGTGTCTTTTCTGCGACAGTCGGCGGGAGGAGTCCGAAGAGTCAGCAGAATCAGTTGGTTTCAGCGGCTCAGAGTCCGGTTCAAGGGCCGAAGGAGTTGATGCCGGAATGAAGAGTTTGTCGGCGGGTTTGTCGTCAGATTTCTGGACAAGCAGCAGAGATTCATTTCCCAACTTGATTTCCTTGACGCGAGGTGGACGTAAAGGGGCGGATTCAGCGGTTAAAGGCCGTTTTTTAGAAACGTGCAAGGGCTGAGCCGCTATGCCGAAATGGCGCGAGACGTCCTTTAAATGTTGGCGATTGGCCAAGAGACTTTGATTCTTAGGATCAGCTGAAAGAGCCGTTTCTTTTACAGCATCATCGGCGGCATGTGAAAGTTTTGCCCGCGATCGGGTAAGTCGATGTTCATTTTCGTTGTTGACGGTGGACATATGTATGGATGGGTCTATGGACAAACTAGGAGAGGACTAAACAAAGGACAGGACTTTAATTTTGAAAGGAGAACCACTGGACTAGGATTAAGACTATGGTCTATGGATAAAATGATATCAAGACAGGATAATACCAGGACAGGAGGGCCAGGTAAATAGGAGGATAAGACGGGGTAGGAGGGCCCGAACAAAAAAACCGAAAGGACGGAAAAAAAAAAAAAAAGAAAAGAAGGAAAAGCCTTTGGAAAGGGAAAAAACAGGAT
This sequence comes from Metschnikowia sp. 04-226.1, assembly GCA_002370245.1. Classification (NCBI taxonomy): domain Eukaryota; kingdom Fungi; phylum Ascomycota; class Pichiomycetes; order Serinales; family Metschnikowiaceae; genus Metschnikowia; species Metschnikowia sp. 04-226.1. Next base: position 175,831 of record NLAD01000773.1, read on the forward strand.
AAGATCAAAATGGGGAAATTGAAACCACCAAATGAAAAGGAACAAAAAAGACCAAGGAAAGAACCAGTGGAACAGGGTGTTAAATGGGAAACCAAACGCGTGCGAAGGAGTAAAAAAAAAGAGTGGAAGGTAAATAGAGAGGCTAGGGAAAATTAAATAATGAGCTCGGTGCTCAAGAACGAGGTGAGTGCGCCTGGTTTATGTGCAGGCCGCGCATCTTTTCCGGGTCAAGTTATCAATACCGTGAAGCAACTAAAAAAGTATTCATTGACATATGATTTACTATACAAAACAATTCGGACAATTTAGCAACATTCCCAATTAGGAATATTTTTATGTGTATTTCATTGTACTGCAGGTAAGACTCTACTCCATCTACTCCTCTCCTCCTCTCCTCCTCTCCTCCTCTCCTCCTCTCCTCCTCTC
>NLAD01000777.1:0-65860 GCA_002370245.1 Metschnikowia sp. 04-226.1
AAAAAAAAAAAAAAAAAAAAAACAAGTAGCTGAGAAGACCAGTGAAATTTCCACACTGATTATGGGCTGATCAGACGCATTGTCGATTCTCCGCACGTTTTAAGTGGATCGCACCTGCATGTAGCAACCATTCTCTATAGACCTAACGATATGACTTGTAAATCTATTGGCTAAAACATTGAAGTAGTCAAATATAATATAGAGATTTGGTAAATGTTTTTTTTTTTTTTTTTTTTTGGTTATAGTTTGGGTACTTTGGGCTGGTGTTGATGGCTAGTTTATTAGCATGACCAGGAGGAACGCTTATGTGCACTCCCTCAAATAAATAATTGCTCGTGTTGCAAATTTCACAGTGCGCACTGCGAATATAAAAAGGACCACTTCCCCCACTAAGAACTGAAAAAAGTCACATAATTCTCACCAATGTTATAACCAATTTTTTGTACTCTAACATTTCAAATTGCGAGTTGTTTCAAAAATTACTTTCTATTAGGACAAGTTTTCTTTTAGGAAATTCGTTTTTTGGTTATTGGGCAATGATGGTGTGGAGACTTGAAGGCCATTTTGGCTGTCATAAGCACGCCGCATTTTGGAAGCTCCCCGAATAAAAACAACTTGATTTAACGAGTGCGGAGAATTTATCCATACTCGTTTTACTGACTATTCCCAGATTACATAGTCATGATCCAAAGGGTCATTTTAAAAAAGGATTGAATTGCCAAAATCAGTCCTGGCCGTTCTTTGGAAGAAGTGTATTCCTGAAGAAACTGGGACGTTTTTCATCCGGTTGCGGTCATACCAAGTGGAAAATACTGTTTCCCGTCCGATCAACGTTAGTCAAGCCACTTAGTGCCACAGTGAGTAATGCAGTGGGAGACTATGTGTGAAATTGTGGTGCTGCAATCTTTTTTGCACCTATTTACACTTAGAGAGTGATCCACGTGATTATTTACATGGAAGACATCATTATTGGACAAGTTCCATACTTATCCTCACGTGGGCCAATAATGAGGATCACTCCAGAATGACCAATCGGTGACATAATACTCAGCCTGAGGCATACCAATAATGTCGAGAAAGGTAATGGAGGTTACAGGGGTTGGAAATGGTTACTAATAACGGATAAGTACTACTAGGGGTACTGTATAGTGGATTATAAGAGTGTTCAGTTTAAATGATAGACATACTCTAGCGATAAGTCTCCGTTAGTAGTGATTGATAACTTATCATGGGTAGTTGATTGAATACTAGTAGTGTATTAGTATCAAATGGTGAACGACAGTATATTCTAGAATATAGTAGCTCTTCTTTCTAGAAAAGTCTGATGCTGGGTGAAGTATAAGAGGAGGACTAGACATAGGGGGCGTATATGCAGGATATAAATATTCCATATGTTAGTTGATTTAATAAGTTCAGATAATAAGGAATAGAATTTAGACATAAATTAGTACAAACTCTAAGGAGTCGTTTATGAGACATTCTTTCCAAAATCTTCGTCATCAGAGTCAAGTACTCTTGCTTTAACTGGAGTCTGTATGCAGGATCATCTAAATATAAGTTCTGGTGCCAGTATTGGACGAGTCATTACATGGTGTCCAATTTTTTCAATTAAACAAAACAGATGGGTTTCAACTTCGGATATTTTTATACCTTCCAACCCTTGGATCTACGAAGGGAGACATAGTTTTTTTTGAAAATACCTTGTGTGTCCTGCATATAAATATACAGTGGTGCACATAGACACTCGGTAGTGTACACAAGTAAACTTTTTAGACTATGCATATTTTATAGAATCCCAACAACTTGGATATTCATGCACATAATTAATGCCTGTGCTGCTTATCAGGCCATTCGGACATCGTGTTTACATGGAACTTGCCGTTTGGCTGTCTTTTAAATTCCGTCAATTCCACCCATCACTGACTTCACTTTGTATATTTCTACACATCCCGGTCGTGGGCCGTACTGTACACAGTAACCTTTCTTGCCAGGAATTCAAGAAATTTCCAGCAATTTCCAGCCATTTCCAGCAATTTCCAGGAATTCAAGAAATATAACTGATTAGGTAATAAGAGGAATCTAGAATCCATCCATTTATCCCTGGGAATGCTATTTTCTTGGGCTGAAAAGGGGTTGATCTGGAGTTATGGCTTTTGACGTCCGTACCTTAAAGCCAATTTTGACTCTTGATATTTTTTCTCCAAATAATCAAATCGACAGGAAAGTTGTATTTCCCGAACAGGACGAAAGGATACTTGAACAGGACTGAAATGGTAGTGCGAAGAACAGATTGACTGGCTGAAACTGGAACAGATTTGATCTTGTCACTAATAAATGTACACAGCCCAAAACCAGCCTATCACATCAACTGCAATTATTGAATTTGAACTGGAAATGGACTTTTATCTCAGATGCACATTGGAACTCAAAAATCAAACAATGACAGAAGACAATATGGGCCATGCTTGGGTGCAGGAATATGAATTTGGGCTTAATAAAAAAAATAAACCTTACCCAACTCCTTATTTTGATTATATGAGATATCACAATGACCTGCATAGTGGGCCACTTTCTCCAATGGAATTCAACGTTAACACAATGTACCGTCCGGAAAAGCAGCATAAAATCACCGACAAAAAACACTTTCTAAGACTGTACCATTCCCTTTCTGCACTGCTGGCTGAAAATAGTCGAAGTTTAATATGAGAATGCCCGGAATGCTTATGTGCAGTCGCAGGTCTATAGAAGCAGGTATCCCTATTAACTTCCCTCCCAAAAACAATTGTAAGTGGGTTTCAAGATGAAAAGATGTGCCATTTCCCCAGGACTTTAAAGTTCAGGCCTTCAATTTCGTAAACACTCAGTCATCCAGCAAAGATTCAAAAGCTTCTGGAACTAAAAAGTCTTGGCTTGTCGTGTGCAGAAATTCACCTTGTTTCAGAGCACATATACCGATTCCTAGAGCTATTGTCCCCGTAACAATGCCTCCCTTCCAGCACGTAGTAGTGAGCCAAACAGAGGAGTAGCTCTTGAAGCTTCTATAAAGCCGGGAAAGTATCTCCTTTCCCAGGAGCATCATACTCCATCATGAGAATTACTCACTACCTCCACATCTTTCTTGTAGCTAGCACAGTTTTAGCAGACACATTCTCGTCATGGATTATTCTTCTGGAAAATATCTACGGCGATTTAGAGCCTCTCTCTTCAATCCCTGAGTCTTTAATCCTTGGAGCAAGTATGCTTTGTTATGACTGCCCCGGAGATCCCGTGGAGTTCATCATAAAAGAAAGCTACCTTGTTACCAAACAAAGAGGCACCCCGGGGTTCTTGGGGTATTACTATAAGAGGTTTGTCTTTGGCAATGATATCCCTCCTCATGCGTTTAATATACGAACCACGAATATGAAAATTCAATATGAAGACTTCTATTCATGTCCACTTCCAGGAGGCTTTGGCCACGTGATCATGGCACAATCACTAAGCGAAGATTGTTTCACGGTAAGTCTTCATCTAGCAGCTTATGATAAGGCAACAGGGCATCCAGCAAGAGGTTTTTATTCCAATGAACCACCTCTCTATGTGCCTCTGGGAAACCAATATTTGCCGGAAAAAGAGGATGGCATAGAACAGTATTTCACATACCTGTCGCAATACTTCCCGTATGCCTTTTATGTCAAGACTCCATTCGCAGTGTACCCTCTTATCGGTGAGCCTCATACAGGAACCGCGCATGGTCGATCATTCCTGTGGGGAATGGTACCAGGCACGCTCACCAAGTTTTCCTTACGAGACGGCTATGCCTTCACCACGGAAACTTCTACTCCGGGGTATGTGGGTTTCTCTCACCACCAGCTTGGCTTTGGGCTTAATGTCATGAGAACTGACATGCACATGAATGAAAATGGAAGACTTCAGTCAGGACCGTTTTATTCGTGTAAGGATGAAAACAACCAGAACATCATCACCACTAGCAATAACTTCAACAAATGTTACATGGTGGGGATCTACCTCGTTCAATGCGAGGTAAACTGTGGGGCTCTCCCTGATAAGATAAGAAATATGATTGAAGATGATGTAATCGATTATTTGACAGACTCTGATAAGGTTAATTGGGACCAGCCCGCTTGTGAGGGTTTGGAAAAGGAATATGCTTCCTGTAAAGAGTCTAAAAGTGGTGCTTACGACGAAAATAGATTATATGCCCTCAAGCCAGGAGGTGAAGGCGTTATAGAGGTTGGAGAGACCGTTTCAGAAGATGAAGAGAGCAATACAGAGGGTGAAACTGATAAGAGCACTTTTAATGAGGATGATATAATCTATTCGGATGAGCCTACTTACCCAGTAGAACCTCCGTTGGTTTTTTTTGCTAAGGTGGACGGCTTCTTGTATCCACTCTCCATGGAAATATACAAGCTGTTTAGTGAGTACCATTATGTGCTTTCTTACTTGGACTCTCATACTCCTCCCGTCGAATTCGAACTAGAAGGCAACTACGCACGCGCTTTAGATTATTCCGACCCATACGCGGGTTTCTACGGTGGAGTTTTTGTCTTTTCCTATGACGAGAAACAACCCTTGATTTTCAGTAAAGAGAGAAGGCTTGTTAATCATTCTTTCTACTTGTGCATGGGCTTCAATGAGGTTGTGAAAGCGATACACTATAGTGACGAACCCATCATAGGATGTACGGATACAGAGATCTACCTCTTGCCTTACAACGCCACTACTCGGTCTGCGATATTGACTTGAATTTAGAGAAAAAGAGGAATCTGAGAAAGGTCACTAGAGGTCAGAAAACGAGAACGGTTTATTCTGATGAACATGGAATTGAGAGTCAATCGACCGGTTCTATGTTTCCAGACACTCAAGGAAGCTCTTTGACAATCATTGCTAATGGGAACTTCAACTCTAAGGGCCCCCGTTGACTTCAGGTCACCATAAAGTATACCTGAGCCAAACACTTGTTCAAACACTCATTCAAAGTTGATGCCTCCACTGGTACTTGACTGATGCTCTGACCAAGTTCATTTACACCCAATTCTCAGAACCAAATCTGGCCCTCTTTGAATTTGAACTAGCGTCTCGATGCATTGTCATTTTCTCCTTTATTTTCTGCCAAGCAATTCCAGGCATTCATTCCTTATTGTTGCTGGATGTTAAAATCTCTTTGCTTTATTTCGAGCTTAAGATTCTGTCTACTCTTGAGGTGAAAGTCTATTTCTATGACTTATTTGACTCCACACGACACTGCTCTCGAATAATTGAATGGATTCAATATTTAAACTGTGGGCTGCAACTTTGGAATTCTGGAAGGTCCAGGTAGCAGAAGCCAAGGTCAGTATGGGAGTGTATAGAGATACAGGACTAAGGGCAGGGAAATCCAAGATTCAAAAACCTAAGCTCAATCTCAACCCGTTTGTCTTTCTAAATAGTCGATTATTAGTAAAGAAGTGTTCCAATTACTATTATCAGAAAGCCTGGAAACAAAACATCTGTACACCCTACAATGAACCTAGAAGTTAGCTCTTACAAGTCCATCTGGCAAGACATTTTCAAAAAAAAAACCATGAAATATCGTCCGGCACAATAAAAGATAAAAAAATCATAACTAACAATTTCCTTTTTTGTCCATTCTCGGATCTTGCTTGGTCTAGTGTTTGGTCTATTTTCGTGTACAGCCCCCCATGCCCTGCTCCAGTGTTAAGTGCGCACCCAAGATACTGCACAGTATGACATCTGACCATACCATGCTATACACTCTATATCTTCTTCTTCTAACAATACACTAGCACTATTATTATGTATTATACAGGAGGCAGTAGATAAACCCTTACATCCCTAAAATGGTACCAGTGGTGTTAATTTCAGCTACCATACCTGCACTGACCATACACTATATTATAGTGTTGTACTCTACTGACCCACTATTTTTTTTTAGTGCGCACTTCAGAAAACGTAGCACTTGGGCCTCTCCAGCTCACTTTCCATTTCCACCATAGTAAAATTTTTTTGAGTAATTTTTTTGGGTAATTATTTGTGGTAGAAATTTGTAGGAATTGAAGGTGTTTTTGTTGAAATTTTGAAAAATTTAGTATGAGGTGTTTTTTTTTTTAAAAATTGATTAGTTGTAGATTCGGATTGGCGTGGTGAGGATATCTTTGATGAGGTTTGATTTGCACTTTCGCAGTGTGAGATCAAAATGTGAGACTTTAGGAGAGCATCACTTATTTTCTTAAGGGTGCACTTAAAAATCAAATATGAGCCGAAATTCTTTTGAAAATTATTAGTGGAACCATCACATACTTCTGAACACTATAGGACTTTATTCAGGTGACGTATCTTTGTTTTGGGGTTTGTAGTGAATCTAATCATTTAAATGATGGATGGTGTGCATATAACGATTTTGAGACGTATATGCACTCCTTTGTTATTATATGCACACCACAAATTCAAAATCAACGTATTAGATTGGATTATCTTTAATTTCAATATTTTGAAGATCAAAATGGGTACATATCAAGGAAAAAGCTCAAAATCATGGGTGGGATGGGAAATTGTGACTCACCTCTGTAAGGGAAGGGATCTGGGCTTGATGCCACAGTTCTTAGTCCAAGTACTCAGTTCCATGGATAAAAATTCTGGGCCTGAAAAAACCCTTAATTCCAATATATGAAACTATGAAAGGTGAATTTCTTCGGTAAATGTTGCGCTCAAAAAATGGCTGCAAAAGACCTTGCGAGCAAGAGCCTTTTTCCAGTGTCCTCGTGAAACTCCCTGGTAAAATGTTTGTCTCTTTATAATGGATTCTCTTTGTGGATTCTCTTTGTGGTGAGTTCGTTTTGTGGCATTTGTATTTCTTTTTATTTGCTATATATATAACTCCTTAAACCTGTGGTGCCCAATTATCAGTACCCAATCATCAGTCTCCATTGGTGCGACCAATCGATGAGGCATGGACTGCGTGCGAAAAATGCAGGGTCCCGGAGTGTTGACCAGAATGTGTGGAGATTATGCGCACTGCTCCACCAACTATTTCTTCCCCTCAATACGAGATACCAATACATACGTAATGAAGGATACGTGAACATCACGTGACAAAATCATTAGAGGTCTTCATGAAGAAGGAGCAGTCTCCATTATAAAGTATGTACCTGAAACTGAAACATTAAGTATACAGGAACTGACCCACTACCTGAGACACTTCTACACAGACATGTTCTCTGTACATATTCTGTACCAGTGGTCTTTGAGTATGCAGTATGGCGTAATGACGGCCAAGGAATGACCACATTGACAGGTGATTTATCTTTGTGGGAGAGAAGCAAGAGTCGTAATGTCTCAGAAATGCTGTTTTTCATGATTGGCCCTCACACTTGTTTAAGACAGGGACTTTATCTAAACCAACACCTTTTTTGAAATATAAGAAAACGTGATAGCGGGCTTATAGCTGTCAGGCATCTAGAAGAACCACTTTGCTAACAATCTGCAGGACCCCGGTATATAACAGCACATTTTTCAGGTACTTGAAGGTCATTTCCAGAGATGAGTGACTCTTCTTCCAGAAGGGAGTGCATATTAACTGGATATATATCAGTCATTTGTTTCTTTCCTGGAGCTTCAGAATTTCCATGAAAGCTAAACGTTGGATCTTTGCCTTTCTTTATGTCATTCCTGCATGGGCCAATCCCCAGCCATTGGTCTTCTTCATAAAACTCGATGGCACCTTTATGCCGCTCACTAAAAAAAGTTATGAGCTTAATGGAATGACTTTAAATGTCTTGGCTCTTGTGAAGTGGTGGAGCTCACCTACGGAGTTTATCCTAGAGGATAACTACGCTCTCACGCAAGACGTGGTGATCCCGGAACCGGTGGGTGTCTACAACGGCTGTGTTGGGGTCGGGCCTAAATTTCGTAAGAAAATATTTCGTTTGGAAAAAGACGATACAGTTGTGGATGGGCCATTTTATATGACCCAATCCCGCGATACAGGCTCGTTCGAGCTTACGTACGGAACTGAACATCAAGAAGGAGACTATTGGTTCAGAGTAAACCTCTACCTCTTACCTTACGACAGAATGTTTGATGAAGGAGAAGAGATTCCAAAAATAGGACACGGTTGGGCTAAGAAGAGAAAAGGAAAGTCTAAAAAGAGAAGAGGGAAGCATAGAAAGGGAAAAGGGAGGTCTAGAAAGGGAAAAAAAGCTCATCGAAAAGACAAATTTGAAAATGAGACAGAGACTTCTGAAGCGATCCATTTTTTTCTAGTTGGAGAGCCTACGTCTATGGAGAATTTCATATACCATGAAGAATCAGCCTCTAATAAAACGACGATTTCTGGCTCTGCCAAAAATGGAAACGTTACGATGAAGCGCCCATCCGAGAATGGTACCTTGCCATTTGTCTTCCATGCAAACGTGGATGGTATGTTGATGCCCCTCTCCGACTATAATCCTCCCCAATTCAATTTGAACCGCAGCACTTTGGCTTATGGAGATCCACTGGGTGTTCCAGTTACATTCTTCTTGAAAGATGGGTACGCTTCCACCAATAATACCTCGACGCCTGGAAATGTGGGAATTGATGAACAAGGGCTTTTCTTTGGGCCCAATACTAATAGGACCAAATTGATTATGGATGAACGACTGAGGGTTCTCAATTACGATTTCTTCTCTTGTCGGGTTCTCGAAAGCTCCTTGCGTGTGGTTACAACCAGTGACGATTACGACCACTGTATCGATATGGAGTTATACCTTTTGCCTTATGATCAAAAGACAGAGAAAGCTGCCAAGCCTAAAGTTGTGGTCGAGGGGTGGGTGTCGCTGAAACCGGGAACAAGTCATCCAAAATATGAAAATGTACCGGTGGTTCTAGTATTGCCTCCGAGTACCACCTCTCTAGTTTCTTAGTGCCATAAAGAAGACTGACACTATATGGTTCTGTTTTGACAACAGAGACCGGTTTGAAGTTGATTAACAATTAAGAAGTGGAGTATTTGATACCCCGAAGTTTGAGACTTATATAAAGAATATAATCTTTAAAAAATTTGTAGAAGTTAATTGATTCATTTTTTGTAGGGCCTCAGTCCTAACCTTTATAAGTAAAGTAATCCGAGCCAATGCTTAAGAATCTGAACAATCTTTTTAAAAAGGGTTTCAAAGCCAAGATCTAGACTCTACTTATTTCGAATCCAAATAATCCAATCTCTTCTCCTTATCTGTGTAGAATTTTGGTATCAGTGTGAAATTTATTGGTTCTGATAGGCGTGGCTGATAGGCGTGGCTGAGAAGCAGGCTGGCTACGCGGATGTTAAGGTGCACTCCCATGGTGAAGGTGTGCACCGAAAAAAGTGCGCACTGAGAATATAAAAGGCACACACTTATTGAACCTAGGAGAAGTAAACTCATCTCACATGATTCAGTATACAGGAAAAGGTTACTTTTAGATAAAAGAACAAATGGGAGAACTCCAAAGTCTCAATGAGGAATTTAAAGAAGGCCCTCCGGAAAGACTATGTACTGGGGAAGTTCCAGAGATTGGTCTATAGTGAGGAGCTCTCGGTCAGTTTTGAAGAGTATTGAATCAGCGCAACGTGTGAATAGTAAATATGGATTTCCTAGGATTTGTTTAGAAAAACAAAAATATCACGAAGATGAATATTGAAGTTTCATACTTAATAGAGTTCTTCATGTCCATCGAGACACGTGTCTGATCATGAGAACGTTTTTTTTTTTTTTTTAATGTGGACTTAGAATTACTCATTTACTCATTTACTCAAAAGTGAGGGGATTTACCTTAAGAAAATGTCCACTTGTCTCAATTTGGAATTGTCCTCCTGAGTTATGTGCTTTACCAGATAATTAGTTAGGGCACGTGCAGTGCTCCATTTAAAATCTCTGGACGCTTTTTTCTCCCTTGTTGATGGTTACTACTTTATTGTTCTGTGAAAGGGGTGAATTGTGCGTACAATGACCCCTCCATCGTGATCAAAAGCTTAAAAATTACTTGGCATACGATTTGATTGTTCCTGGTGCTATGGCGTAAATATCAGTCCATTGTTGCAAAAAAAGAGAGGATAGCGCTGGAATTGAGTTAAGGAGAGCCATGTGATTTGTTGAAACATAAACCCCTTACCAGCTAATTACAGTACGAATCGGGGCTCATTTTTCTCACTCATCTCATATGTATGTCGTCTGGTTAAAGTATGCCACAGTTGCTGTTTACTTACTAAACTAGTCAGCATTTCATTACACTGATCAAAAGGTAAGAAGCCCCAATTGGACGTATTGAAGAAGTGGTTACAGTCCATGATATGACGACAGTGGTTATGGATCAATGATATAATGAAGAGATATTTTCTGACACTTTATCAGGGATATTTTTAATGGCATATGGACTTATGATTGGTCCAAGAATTCATGATCATCATGGTTTCCCAGTACCAACTGAACATTTGGATAAAACATGACTAAGCTTCCACAATCTAACTATTTTTCACGATCATGAAAAAGTTCCGGCACGAGTTTTCCCTTGGTCAAATGATTTCATTACTGTGAAAAAATACCTCTGTTTTGGTTTTTCAGGAACATCAGAAATCTCCAAGAAAGGTACTTAGTTGATTATAGCTTCACTCGTCGCAGCAATTGGGACATACCCCAATTCCCCATTGGTATCTTTGCAAATATCAATGCAACGCCAAGGAACAGGTTGAATGATTTATTTAAGGACTTTCGATCCTTCATGCTTCAAAGTGGATGTGCTCCTCTTACCTTATCATCAAAACACCCAATCTGTTGTGGATTGATCGTCTATGCTTATAGTGGCTGACCCAAACTGTATACAGCGGGTGTAAATAGGCCAGACTTGGTGGTTGGAAAAAGACGATGATGAATTCCTTTGGTCTCTGCCAAAGTTGATGGGCTCATGAGACTTCTCCCTGGCCACATTTACGGAAACATCAGAACGCAGACGAGTGCTCTGTCTTAAGCTGGTTTTGGCAGACACTTGATTATAGGGGAACACATCGGACCTGTTTTAGTGTGGAGGCTTACTTCATGCCTTACGACGGCAACAAGGGGACTCTTGGAAAAGTTCAAGAGAAAGATGAAGTATGAGAAGGAAATTGAGCATGGTGGTTCAGAAACCGGTACCGCAGCTTGATGGATTCGTTCATCAACACCAAGATTGACCCAGACAAAAATCTGTTTGTTAAGCAGAACTTAATACCTTTCAGGTCTGGTGCTTTTCTATAGTCGTCTGACTTCTTTCAATCATTAGCATGACTATAGGCCCCTTACTCCGGCCAGTTTCAAAGAAGACGTTTAAGTGGTGGATTATATAATCAGTCCTGTTGAGTAAGACATCAATTCATGAAACCAGGCTGTTCTGAGGTACCACTAAGCAACTAGCCAGGTTAATGAGATGGTTAGTACCCACCGTTTACTTTGTTGGGAGAGTATATAGTATTTGTATGGTTCCAAGTGAATTCAAAAAAGAAATCTTATGGATGCAGGAACAAAGTCTACAATGGCATATAAATTCCCATTACCCTGGCTCAGCTATTCACTTGTGGCGTTGGTTATTCTCTTATCCAGATCTACATCGGATGCGTGTATGTGGGCCTCGGGTGTTATATGCACCCCTTGCATAATGATATACTCTTCATCCTACACTTCTTTCTTTAACCATGTAAAATTTAAACCATCTTTAATTTAAAAAAACAGCCATTTCCTACATATAGAGTAAATATCCTCTTAAATCAAACAATTCTGTTGTGTATACAGTTATCCATAACAGTTGACCTCTCTCATGAAATGACTGACTAGTCATGAACCTACACTATTCAAAACAAACACGTTAAAAGACCAAGAATTGTAGTTACTGAAATTAATAGCGTTTTCCTGAAGCAAAACGAAAAATGCTAGCAATTCAAATCATCACACTAGAGAAAGTGTATGAGTGATGCCTTCCCATAAGAACTCCATATCAGTCCAATTATGGTCCTAGACTCATTTTCTTTCACATTTCATATGATCAATCATACCAGTATCACTTTCAACTCATAGGCCCTTGAATGGAAATCCTAGTTGGGCATTACCAGGAACGGAATCTGTTTGCCTTCCGTGTATGAACATGAGTGACTGTTGAAATACTCGAATACCCAGGAGCCTTGACGGCCCGTGGAACGTTGGAGATGATGGGCTCAATTTCCTCTTCGTCAGTATAATTCACCGGGGCCATTGAAATTTCCATATTCTCCAAATCATAGACCACGTAGACATTCCGGAGAAACGAATCTCCCAAATAAGCACTTGGAAAGAAAGACTTCTCATCGCGCACCATTATTGACAAGTAACATATGTCGTTGTTCCTGTGTACCAAGTCACTCATTGGAGTCATGATTATGATGCCGGAAAAGTGGTACTCTATGTAGCCCACATGCTCGCTGTATGAACAGTCCACCTGATATCGGTTTATTTCTTCAGAGTACTTGCCCAGCATCAGATTAACCAATGCAAAAAATATGTTTTTCGGAAAACTTTGGAAAGAGGTGCCCGAATCCAAGGTGGCTCCGATTGGCTCCTCAAAAATGGTCAGCTTCTGCGTGCTATCTTCGAAAACCATTTTATCAAAAACAATATTGAAATCCTTTCTTTTGCCATACCTATATGTGTTTATCATCTTAAAGGTATGCAAAGTGCCATAATACTTCTTATGATCAACAGCACCAAAAAGAAACGAGCCCTGTTTGGCATCTCTATCGTTTAAGTAAAGGGAATAGGCCATTTTTTTGATGTATCCCGCTTTCTTCAATTCAAAAGGGAAACTGGAATACGTTTTTCCCTTTCGCTTCGTCATAAAAGTATCATCTGGATGCCCAAGGCCCAAAACACCCTTATAATCCAGCGTTACATTGGCCACAGCAATGGGCATTCTCAACCGAAATTGTGATGTCTGAACTATATCAGTGCCCCAAACACCCCGAACCTTCGTGTTATCAGCATAGCTCATACTGAATTCAGGGTCGACTTTGAATATCTCGAACGTGCTGGAATTCTCTTTGTTGAAGACTCCTGCGTTCTTGCATTCCCGTGGCGTCAGAGAGCCTAGATACTGCGGAATGATTTGTTTTGATTTTTTTCCTTTTTTTGATCCACGGCGTTTTTTATGACGACGGCGAGCGGCCTTTGATTCATCCTCCGAGATGTCCCGTTTTGACACAGATCGAGGTGTACAAACCACATTGCTGTCCATCACCCATGTATCAGCCGTAGCCGTATCCACCAAAACTTCACATACGTCTCCGTTGGAACCTATAGCAAGTCGGGTGGAGTAGAAGAACCTTCTATTGGTAATTGGGAGTGTAAGCAGATCGTCAGCCCGCTTGGCCAATTTCAGGTCTTTCTCTGAAATGCCCGGAGTACCGTACAGAATGTTAAAGTCCAATTTAAATCCCAGATGGTTATGCATAGACTCCCCAACGATGGGGGAGAAGAGCGCAGGCGAAGCCATTACCACTAATGGTAAGAGTGAGAGGTGAAACGTTAACATTTGTTGATGGGTAAGAAATTGAGACGAGCCTGGGGCTTTTATATTCGTTTGGAAACGAACCCTGGCTTACAAATCAGAGGCCTTTGTTTGAATAGCCGGCTCCAATTTCCATTTGGCAGCAAACAGGCTTACGGAGGCGGGCCTGTTTTGATTAATGGAGATCACAGCATGTACAGGAATCATGCACATAATTCTCTTAATGAGACCAAATCTCAAGACAATCCTTGCGCGAATAATATGATTCCATAGCTTCCTTTCCATATTTTTTGGCAAGCCCGGAGATTTAATAGGGAGTAGCTGGTGCTGGATTTGAAACTACTTATGGTTTTGGATTAGGCGTATGCAGGATCTCGAATGACCCATTTTTTTATAAATTGATTGGATATTTTTGGGAAATGGTTCGAATTGGATCAGCTGATTCGAGTTGAACTAAGAGCTCTAATTTAAGGGTCGACGCTATTTAGTGCGAATTTGGAGTAGGGATAATCTCAGGTGATCTCGAGCGTCATTTTCTCAGCCAATAGATAAAATAAAATTCCGCGCCCGGTTCAGAGCCCGCGCCCTCTATCACCAGCACATGCTTCCCATGTGAACTAGAGTAGTGTGTAATAAATCAAAGTGCAGTCCCATTGAAATGACAGTTTTCAGACTGGCCATAGGGGTTAAATGCTATCCAATAATTCTATCCAATGAAATACTAAATCTACTGTACACTACTGTACACTACTATACAATGAACTGCCATTGTACACTATCTACTCACACCGCACCTACTGCACACTGTGCCACAGTCCACTTCAGGAGCCTGTACTTCTAGAATAATCTAGTGACACTAAATACGTTACAAGCACGGAGATATAAGTCCAGCCAGGCCTATATAAGTGGCAATGTATCCCTCAATGAAATTGAGAAATGAACACACTAAATTGGGGGATAATTAAGGGGTGGATTCATGAGGTGGATGCGCACAAGCTACAGTTATTTCTTGTCCAAATTAAGTGTGATAACACACAGTACTATCAAACCCGAGGACGGAAAGCATAATTTATTTTTGCTTAGAAATCCATTTCAAGGGTTTTAGTTTCAGAGAGGCGTTTGGCAATCAATTATTTTTGATTGAATATTACACAAGGATTTTTTAATGGGACCTGCAAATTATGCTATACTATATTTCAGAATACACTGATAAAACTCGTTATTAGTTCAATTGGTCAGTGACTCATTTATCAGTTGAATAATGAATGGATTGATGGGATGCGGTGGAAATGAGCGAGGATCGGTTATGTGCACTCCCGAGCCACGTGCGCCGGGTTCATGTTTCAAACGTGCTGCCCCCTGCGCACTGCGACTATAAAAAGGGACTCCTTCCCCCCTTGTTAAATAATTGTATAAAAAATCACTTACTCCACACAATTGTTTTCGGTACATGGTTTACTTTCTCATATCAATAATCTTACGACTTAACAATGGTTTAATACTTTAAAAGGGAATAGTTATCTTACTATGAGATCTGGCAAAGATTCAATATACATTTGGTGAACTTTGTAATCAGACAGTTTGGGCGAATGATAGGTTTCTTTTGAGCAGAATGACTTCAATGGAAGATTTGACTGCTGCAAATATCCAAAGCTTTGAGGATATGGTGTTTTCGACTGAGATTGTTGGTGGTATCGATGAGAGTCATTATTTGGTGGAGCGATTTGAGGTTGTGATACTCCAAACAATCCCTGCTTTTGATTGAAAAGTGGAGTTTTCTCTTTGTATAATACTCTCTTTGATCTACTGACATTCAGACGTTTCACACTATCGCGATTAATGAGCGAAGTGCTGTGCCAATGGCCCAATTGAGAAGTTCGTGCAAACTAACTTATATTTATTCTCCGATTGAAAATCACAACTCTGCATATAAAGAGGTTTATATACCTAGAATTCAACTGAATAATAAATACAATCATCAAAGATATATAAGCATGGCCCAACAGATCTCAAACGGGAGTTACATCACCAAACACGTGTGATTTACAGACGACCAGTTCTCTAACCCATAAATTGTCCCAATGAGGAAATGTACAGCATATGATTACAACAAATCTTATGTGCAAAAACTTTTCAAGGAGTGGCCTTTGACCGTCACTGAGAAATACTACTGCTCAAGATGTCAGTCTACATCTGGTACCTTCAGTTGTTATCGTGTATTGGGTACTTTTGGAATATGGTTTTTTAAATACCTCACCACCTCAATGAAAATGATACTCTATAATAAATAAAACGTATACATGTATAGTGAGTCAAGAGATACACCAAATATAAGTGAAGAGATGGATCGCGCATCATATTCTCCACGCTCTGTAAGAATTATAAATCAACAGCTGCAAATAAAGTTGCAAATTGGTCTATATACAGGAATTAGTGTATATGGCGCGACCTTTTCGCAGCCACCAATCATCTCCTCAATCAGACATACTCCACTAATAATCATGTGACCGTATCTTTGAATACTTTAATTAGCAACACCAACCCGGAGCTCCTGCAGAATAAATATCCCTCTAGCTGTTTCTTCTTTTCGTCTAAAAATTAGAAATGTCATTAATACTTCTGGTGCCCAACGTAAGGTTGGAAGTACAATGTCAGGTACTTTCTCGAACACGTTTCAGGTACTTTTCCGTTTTAATGATATCATGGAATTATTGATGCCAATACTGTGAAAATACTAATATTTTTGGGAGATAAAGTTTTTCAAATGATGTGGAAATGTAGTTATACGATATATTTGATGAAGAGCGGTGCTATATGCAGGACCATTGAATCAATTAAAGCATTCGAAGTTAAATCGACTACTCAACCAAACAGCAATAAAAATTAGTATCAAGTATACTTTTTACATCTTTTTCTATAGGTTCAAAGTCACAAAAGTTGAATTTTCCATCTGTTACTTTCTTAGAGTTGATACTCTATTCGACTCATTAAGAGTCTCATTAACCAGCCACACCATCGTGCCCATCTCAATATATATTATCTACAGTATCAGTAATTTTAGTATGTATTAATCGATAAATGAAAAAAAAAAGATTTATCTTAAATAAACATCGAAAGTCAGAGCGTCGGTAGAAGACTGATTGTAAGGTCACGTGACTCGAGCCTACCTGCACCAATGTGCCATATCTAGACCATGACATGGCTACCATTAATTGAATGCAATTCTTAAGCAATAACACAGGCTGGAGACCATCCATATTTGGTCTTGAGAGTCCAGAAGTTGTCCTTTGGAGCAGAGGTGGATTTCTTGGAGGATTGTTGAGGAGCGGCCATTTTGAGAGTTGAGAGATGATGAAAAAAAGAAGGAAGGAGGATCTGAGACCGATTTAAATACTTTTCAAAAGCATCTTTCGACGTGGGATCATGCAGGTTCCGACCACCGTACCTGCAAAGATGATTTGGCCGATGCGTCTTAAGTTTTAGACACTTGCCTAATTGGGCGAGCACAATGATGAGATACTACACTACCATAATAGAGCCCAACAAGAATTAAAGTCGCCATGATATAAACTTTATAAAACTTTGCTTTTAATCATTACAGTCAGGTATTAAATTTTGAATATACCTGCATTGTCCAGGATTGTTCACGATTGTTTACGATTGTCCAAAATTCGCCAGAATTTTCCAGAATTCACCAGAATTCGTCCAGAATCAAACAAGACTGGTATAAATAAAGTGCTATGGTGGCAATATCAAAATGTCCAGTTTCAAAAAAAAAAACATATATGGTTTCAGGAAATATCTCCAGCTATTAAGATACAATGATTGGAAGTGACGTCAGCTCGATTAACCATATATTACGATACTTGGTTTTTTTGACTACTGTAATTAGTAATCTGTATTACTGTATTGAGGATATTTTTAATGAAATTCAATGACTGGAGTTGGTGTAACTGATGGATGCGTAGCTACTCATTTCAAGTATGACTGCAAATGTACATTTGACCACTTAAAAAATTCAGAGACTACTTAAGAAATATATACTTTGGGCTAACATTAAAGAAAAAAAGAATTCCTGAAAATTAAAATGTGTAGGATTTGAGGCCTTGGTTCCTCTTTTCTTTCTTGAGAAACCTTGTTGGGTTGTGTGCAGGCACTGAGTAATGCCCAGTAAACCAGATCTTTTTAATGGAGGATCCCCGATGAATTGTTGATGTATGGGAGCATGTGCCAGAAAAGCACACAATTTAAATAAAATGAAAAAAAAAAATAAAAAAATTTTACCAGTAGTGACGTGTGGTCGGTTCTCTGGATGTACGCTCAGTCAAGTTAACCACCACATTTGAAACCGAGCCAATTTCGATCAAATTCCCAGTCTATTACCCTGATACAGACTGTTTTAATTTATTGATTACAATGACCCAGTATTCTTTAGTACAACTGAGAAAAATCCAATTTTAAGATTTATGGTAGTGTAGATCTGTAGAGTGTAGATCCATGAAATCATATAGCCATAGATTCAGTCATAGTAGATCCCAGTTGGTCTAGAACATTAGTATGATTTATGGATCATCATATTTTAGGAGAAGCCAGATATTTAAATGATTTTCAGAACCAAGACTAGCTTGGTATCGATGATTGAACAATGTCTTGTTTGGTTGAGTTTCATATGTGCGTATATGCAGGACATATATATCCACAATTTGGATTCGAGATTCAAGAGTTAAATTTCTGGATTTGTTTCAAATCATGTTTCAAGTTTTCAAATAAAGTATGTAAATCAACAAATTTATGTAAATCATTTGGATGCAGAATTACTTGGACATTAGATGAATGTACTACTAGTGTGGTCTTCTACTCAACTTAAGAGTAGATACCTTAGAGTAGAATGTATAGACATTTCATAAACTCAATTAGTATCAAATTCGTGTCAAAAAATTACTGTTCATAATAATGAGTGACCAAAATATTCTATTCTAGTGGTGACCTTAACCAATCTCCAGTAGTCATATTAGGTAAAGCGTCCTCTTAAGAATCATATTAATAGATTCTCTTAATCGTCTATTAACATATTTTCCTATAAATATACTTTCAATTTGGGTGCTATTATTAGCACGTCTGGGTGTGGCTGAAGACCAGTATGGTGTATGGATGGATGCGGTGCGGTGCGGTGGTGAGGTTATATTTTATGCGCATTCCATGTTTTTTCTATCCTCTCTCTATTGTTCGCACACACCCACCTCGCAGTGCCACCTACCATTATTAATTCCCAAAATTCGCGCTTCGACATCACGCTTTTCCTGCGCCGTGAATACGTTCTTTAGTAACAATGGGATAGACGAAAAAAGTTCATGAGACTTGATCAAAACATCATGACTAATCAAATAAAAACAAGATTTTTTCTTCAAATCGACGCTGACATCTGTGTGAATAGTATGAACAATGAATAGTATGAATGGACTCGGTTGATAGACTCGATGTCTCGGTAGTTAGACGACCAATTACTAATCTTAATGGCTTTATGGGAGTTATGTGCTTGCATTCATAAACCATTGCTTTTGATGCGGAGCTCGATCCCATCCAATGCATTGTCTGCATTGTTGATCAGTAGAAATGGCAACAATGGCCGGCTTAAGTTTTTTGGGTATAATTCTGGATATCCACTGACTGGGGGATGAGAGCTTACTGGACATAATTGGATGACTTTATGAATGATGAATGAACTGGCTTGACTGAATGGGTTTATTGCCTTGACTGGACTTGAACACACAACTGGGCTTTGGTTGAATAGTTTGTTAAGCGTTGGCTGCTGGTGCGCATGCTGGTGCGCATGCTGGATCGATTATCGCTGGATGAAGTGGCTCCAGAGGCTATTGTCTCGGAAACAATGGTCTTACTGCTCGTTTTCATAAGAGATCCATGTCCTGCGTATGATCTGGCTCTATTTAAAAGAGGCTGGATGTGCTGTTTTTCGAACCATATCCAATTATGAAATTCGTTCGCTTGACCCTTGCTTCTGCTCTTGCTGCTGTAGCTTACGCTGAAAAGTACGCTTTGACCGCCGAGGTGGTCACTGGCAAAAGATTGAATCTTTTTGGAACCTACGTGGATAGCAACTATGCTCTTTCTTATAGACAGAAGGAAGAACTTCTGGTGCCGGATGCACCTGAGCTTTTCGAGAGAATTAACGGAATTTATGTGACTGAAGATCCGTTCGGGGCTAAATTGACCCTTGGCGATCTCGTGAACTACTACGCCTATGGCCCAAAAGTTGACGGCTTTGACTTTAGAGAAGACGATAAAGGCTTTCTCACCGATGCTTATGCCTTCGCGTGCCCACAAGAGTCCGACCCAAAGTTGTACTTTATCACCCGATTCAACCCAGCCACAAACAGCAAATGTAAAAGGGCGTTAATTTATGCTACAGTTGTGGATGAGAGTTCGTCGTCTAAGGATCCCCTGACTACTGAGATTTCGAGCGTTTCTCCTGCTGTTTCTGCTTCCCCGTCAAGTGCTGCTAAGAACGTTCCATCCCCTGAAGCTTCCTCTCCGGCTGCTACCACTGGATCTCCTCTGTCAGTGACCTCCAAAGAGCGTGAGTCTTCCTCGGCCTCGGTTCAAGCAGCCTCTAATAGCTCTTCTATCCCAGCTATGTTTGTTTCTTCCACTGTCCCAGCTATTTCTGCTTCTTCTTCCGTTGTCGTTGGATCATCTTCCCAATGGAATGCGTCCACTGTGACCCAGGAAACCACCGCCTACGCTACTGTATGCACCGAGTGCGAGGCCGGAGAAACTTCTAACGTCACCGTGTGGAAGACTTACACTGACTACACCACCTACTGCCCACAAAAGACCACTTTGACCATCACCAAGTGTGAAAAGGTGTGCCACCCAACCACTGTGGCTGTCCCTTCTGCCACTACCTTGACCGTCACTGGTGTCTGCGTTGTCCCTGAGACTACCATTGCATCGAAGCCAGCCAAGGAGGGCAAGCCAAGCAAGGAATCCGACAAGGCAGGTTCTCCTAAAGCTGGTAACCAAGGTGCTAATTCTTCCAAACTGAATGGTGCTTCCCAGCCAAAGTCTAGTGCTGGCCCCAAACTGAACACTCAGAGTCCTGCAGGTAACGCCGCTGCTCCAAGTGTTTCATCGTTTGTCAACGGTGCTTCCAAGAATGCCGTGGGTGCCTTTGCTTTGGGCTTCGCTGCTTTGTTGTTGTAAGAAGTACTAATTCTCTTTGAAGGATTTTAAGTCATCTTATCTCATAATTTAGATATAAACTCGAATACAGTTTTTTGAAGTCTAATAAATACTTTTTTACTAGCCCTAGAACTAAAGATTTCTTCTGCCCAAATAATAGATTATCCTAGAATGTTTCTTTCAAGGTCTCGGAGTAGTAGCAGATGTCTAGTTTGTAGTTTTTTGTCTTTCTATGCGGTGGCTGATTATATGCAGTACCAAGATGTGAATGAGCTGATTTTTTGGTAGAGTACACCAGGACTTTTAGACGAACCGAGGACTATTCAGTAAACTATTAAAAGGATTAATCTTGCCTCTATTCTATTGATACATGTCACGTGAAATCGGGACATGGGCACTAAGTTTGGGAAGCACAGAACATAGAATGGCCTGATTTCGACATGTTTATCCAGAAGAACTACTCATTAAAAATCTATGGCCAGAGAACATAATTTTCTCTGCATAAAGTAGTTTTTTCAATCAGAGTGTCTTTCAGGAATTCAACAACCGGAGTGTATATAGCCTATAGTACCACGTCATTCATTCCAAATAAGGTTCGGGAGTTAGAGTCGGTTTTTCAAGCAAGGTATACATGGAACCTTATTCCTGCCATAAGCATACTTTGAGCCTGGAGATTTATGTGTTTTCAATACCTAACCAGATTGATTCGTTGCTGACTTAGTAGATCTTCAATGGCTTGCTTTTCTGTAAAAAAAAAAAGGTATCCAAGATATTTCTAGTATCTGGAAAAACATTAGAGCTCTCTAAATGTTTGAGTGATCCTGGTTGGTCTGAATATTGGTAGTTACCCATGAGGACCTAGCAAATTAGATGCTGGGTGGTCTAATCAATGGACACGTAGTATTAGTCTAAAATTGATTTGTTGATTAATGAGGAGACTAACTTTAAATTTAACATTATAGGTATAAAAATGTTGGTTCTAGACAGAATATATGGTTCGCGCACGTCGTTTTCAAGTATATGGTGCGTTTGCAGCCAACGAGAATGCAACAATCCTGATTGATTATACAAAAATATAAAGAAATCAAAAGACTAAATATTTAAAAGGACAAAAACAGAAAAAAAATAGAATTAAGGAAAAAGAGTACGTGGACCTGCATACAAAATTCCGGTTCCAAAGGCGGAACAAAGAATAGCTAAAACGTGCTTTCATCAAATACAAAATAGACAATGTATAAACTTTAGAATTTGCGGAATCAGTTTAAGATTTAATTACAAGTTACAATTTACCTAATTTCCAATTTACATAAACTCCCATCTTGGAGTATAGCTCCTCAGTCAGTTATGACACGTGTTCAATACATAACAATCTAAACCAGGAACAGTCTTGATCAGAAAAAGTCTAGATTTTCAGGATGAGTCTTTATACAATAGACCTTGGTCCTAGTCACTATATTCTCCTGGTCACTATATTCCCCTGGTCACTATATTCCCCTGGTCACTGCATTCTCCTAGTATTACAATGTATGGGTATGGTAATCCCACAGTCCTCTCTCTATTGTTGTCGATATTTGGCTTGATTCCGTGTTGTTAATTTCAAAACGCAATTCTAAACAGATACGGAAATTTTTATGGTAACATACTTGGAATGATTTAAATAGAAATGAATCCCCAGTAGTATTATACACCATGAAATCCAAACATTGGCTCCTCACCTCTCTTGTGGCCCTAACCACTTGGGCACATCCCAGTCTTCCATTGGGATTCTTTGCAGACTTTAATAATACATTGCGGCCTCTCTCAGGGACTTTTACAGAGGTCGACGGCATGGTGGTGAATGTATTGTCCTTTTCAGACTCATCTACTCATCCTACCAAATTCTCCCTTCGAGACACCTATGCAATCACAGGTATCGGATCCAACTTGATGTATTTGGGGGTTTACAATGATGCTCTTGGGTTTGCTCCAAATATTGGCTCAACTAGTTTGGGCTTCGACAAGAAAATGAGGCTTCAGAATGGTCCGTTCCAAGCCTGTGCTTTGATTCCCAATACATTATATGAGATTTTCGACTGTTCTACTAATTTACCCAATGCTGATTGTTATAGGATAGAGATCTACCTTCTGCTTTATGATCCATATACTGGAGCTGCAGTAAAACTATTGTCTGGAGAAAATTTAAAGGCTTTGATTGAGCAACAAGCGAAACCAAAGCAGAGGCATAAGAAGGGGAAGAAGCATAAACGAAGGAGGCATAGGAAAGGGAGAAAACGGAAATCCGAGGAAAAGAAATGGTCTTAAATATATCCTATTATGTTGACTTAGGGAGAACTAAGCAGTCACTGATGTTCCATGCACGAGGTGTACGGGTTTCCGAAGGTATGCTTGGCATTGGATCGAAATTCCCCAAACTCCCCTTGATTTTAACCGTCGAATAAAGGCTTGCTATTTATTTCTTTCAGTCTTGCACCGTATTCAGCCTTAATTTGAGGGAATTGATTACGCCGTACGACAAAAGGAAGAGAACTGTGAGCTTTTAAGGATAGAAATAGGGTAATTTGAAGAATTTTAAAAAGAAAAGAAAAAAAATAGGTATAAAAACAGTCTGAAACAAAGAAACAGGCCGATAAATTATTCTAAGGATTAGCAAACTGCAGGTGAAAGAAACACGTCGAGCCTTTATAGTGCAATAAATCATTCAGAGGAAAGACATGGAACAGACACTGAAACATATTCCTGTTCTGTTGGTAAAGAAGGTTCTGTTCCAAGTCACCTGACTTACCATTATTCTTTGTTGCTCATATCAATGGTTTTTAGTGATCTTTAGCAAATAGTTATAAGTCAGTGTTTTACGTATTCAGACTTGGAACCATCTGAGTTGGACTGACAAGAGAACTGGCTTTTGAAGATAGGCTTGACCTCGCTACATGAGCTTTTTCGAGGCTTTTTCGGGGCTTTTTAAAGGGATTCTTTGTTTTAAGCCCTTAAATCAAAAAAAAAAGCCTGTGATTTTTATCCCCAGAGGTAAGGTGCTCGACTACCCTTTCTACTCGTGTATGGGCCCAGTGAGCTTGTCGGCCTCCGGTGAGTTGTGCGTGGCACTGTACAAAGGAGAAGGCCTATTTAGGATTGTATCCAGGTAAATCTGCCCTTTGCCATTCAGAAAAAAAAACGGCTAAATAAGGAATACCACGCTAAAACTGATGAGGCGACGGTGGTGATAGTTGGTGATTGTTATTGTTAATGATGGTAGATACAGAGGGCGCGGTCATTCAGAGGAGACTAAATTTGAAACCAGTCAATAGGCCGAATACAAGAAATTCTTTAAAAAAAAGAAATAAATAAATAGAAGTAGAAGATCCTTGAATCTTTTTTGAGCCCCACACCACCCTGGAACAATAGTCATTGTTTGCGTGACTAACGTTTGTTTATGCATGTGCTTTATTGATTCAGTAGCTAATAATAGCCACCCACCACATTATCAAAAACAGCCACTATTCACACTAAAGCCTCAAAATTATTCTTAGAATCTTAAAAAGGAAATCTTGCTTAATGTGTTCGGTTCATTCCAGGATCATATTCCAACAAGGGAAATTTCTAGAACGGGGACTTTTGAAAATAGATCTGAACATAGTGAACATTTAGTTTATGAGCAGTAACATTGACATTTGTATCGATTGTTGAAAATGAATAGCCAGCAAATCTCCACATGTATTGTATGTTGTTTGTCCTGTATATAGGCATTGGCAGATCAAAGATCTACAACATTTATTATGCAGGGACCACAAGAGGATCGATGGATGCATTGTCGTGGTCTTGTCGTAGTCTTATCTAAGCCTCGTCCAAAACTTGTTGAAGAGTGGGATGGGTGCTTCAAGAGATTCTCGAAACAGTTCACTTGAGAATAGGAAGATTTGGTAGTCTTGATTAAAGTTCAGACAAAAATACAAGTAACCGAGATGACTAATCAAGAGTCAATGGAGACACATGACATAATCATTCCAGTTTAAAGTAGAGTCCATGGTTACACACAACATAGATGGCTGGTATTGTTCTGCAAAGCGCACGAAATAATATTCAAACCCCAGCCACGTGACCGTCAAAGTTACATTAGTGTGCAATGTACTTAGAGTAGTTTCTTTTGTTTCTTTTGTTTCTTTTGTTTCTTTTTTCAATCTTGTTTCTTTTTTTCAATCTTGTTTCATTTGTTTCTTTTTTAATCTTGTTTCATTTGTTTCGTTTTTCTTCTAAGCCCTAGGAATAGTACCTTGCTGCTTTGGTGTTATTGAATGCGCTCAATGCTCTTGGTGGCTACCGGTAAGTGCACATTGTTTTCCGCGTTCAATCGTAAAGGATAATACGAAAAGTTAACGCGAAGAGGATGCTTTGTTCGCGGCACTGTTGTGTGCAATATCATTGTCATTAGCGAAGCCAAGAAAACACGCGACCGACTGTCGAGCTCAATCATTTCCGCAGCACAATGATGACTTCGCCTGTTCGTCACGCCACCTAGTGTACTACTTAAGGACCATGATTGTCATGTTCTTAATCATTCATCAAATATGATTTTTCCAAACGTTGGCTTGACGGCCTTGACTGCTGCTCTCTTTGTTTCCTCCGTGGCCTCTCAACCTATGCCTGGAAGCAAACGGTGTTCTAAGGATAAGGCCGCGAACGAAGATGGCTTGGTTTCCATCAAGTACCCCTCGGGTGAAGTTCGTCCTATCGTGGACAATGTGTGGTTCGATGGAAAGGAGTGTTCTAAATTGGCCGGTTTCTATCGGTCCATTCCTCACGAATGCCTTTATCATTTTTATTGCTATAGCTCATCAAATGTGCTTCCTCTTCCATGCTCCGCAGCCGACCTCCTGCAGACGGTGTATGACAGAAGTGAACTTGATGAAAATCCTCAATGTGCTTACAACAATTTATGCAAGCGTGAGAAAAAGCCTCCACAACAAAGCCCAGAAGACCAGGAAAAACAGAAGAACGTTGTGAAATCTACGGATGGAGGAGCGCTTCCCTTACTGCCTTCTAATTAACCTATTCCTCAGCAGTGCATGTACGAATGCTTTTGATTTGGTGCCTCTGACTACGCTAGTTCGTTGGATGGACCCGAGGGTGTCATTGGGACAGTACAGTGAAGTCG
Organism: Metschnikowia sp. 04-226.1; assembly: GCA_002370245.1. NCBI lineage: Eukaryota > Fungi > Ascomycota > Pichiomycetes > Serinales > Metschnikowiaceae > Metschnikowia > Metschnikowia sp. 04-226.1. The sequence goes on from NLAD01000777.1 coordinate 25,874, forward strand.
GACGTCTGCTAATTGGTTGATTGAAAAGACAATCCTCTAGAGATAGTCAAGAGGACTTAATATTTGATTCCACCAATGCATAGGTTGAGCCATGTATTCGGTGCTTGCGGTTACAGGATTTAATAACATTTTTTTGGTCATTGACTACAAACCCTATACCTGTAAATTTGAAAGAACTGTAAAGAATTGGTTGCAATGGTATGTATGCTTATGTTAGGTCTGCTATTCCAAGTGCCTGACTAACTATCATTACATCTCTGCTTGGCTAGACTGACACCAGATACAACGTGTGTGTAGCGTCAGTTGTGCTATGCACATCATTTATATGCAGTCCCAATGTTTTAATGAGTTGGTTTCTTCTGTAATGTAGACAAAGACTTCTTTAAGAACAAAGATTTTTATTGTTTTCAAAAGTATCGAAAGAATAAATCTATTCCTTTCTACCGAGATGTTTATTACGTGAAAGCAGGACTTGGGCTCTAGGTTTTAGAAGCACAGAATATATAATGGGACTAGTTTAAGTAAAATCAAAATTCCAGAAATACTGCTTTGTTATTGGAATTATATGGCCAGAAAACAATATTGACTCTGTCATATTTCAGGTACACCTGCTAAGTCAGAGTATCTCTTGGGGAGGAGTTCAATAAATGGAGTGCATATAACTTGTTGTTATAGCTCATTCATTCCAAAGAAGGTTCCTTTATTGTAAAACCTTTTTCATTCCAAATAAGGTTCTTGAAACGGTCATTAAAGTCTAGCTACACATTCAGAGCTCCGTATTTGTAACAAACATTTTGAGCCTTAGATTTGGGTCCTTTTCATCTATTCATTCTCTTCTACCATACCTCATTATACTAAACCACTATTATTGGCTGACGGAAATCCAGAGAATTGTCTGAAATGTACCCAGAAAGTGAAAAAGGCTCCATGAAATTACATAGACCTAGAGCTGGCCTCTGGAAATGCCTCTAACTTACTCCGTGCAGTACAGCTGCGGCTTCCTTAACAGATACACTTGGTGTACTTTATAATGTCGAGAAATTCCGGAAAAAATCTATGGATCTGCTTGTCAAAGATTACACTTGTACAATGTCTTTGGTATTTGGGTATTTATAGATTCAACTTCAATTTTCATAGCTAGACTCGTTTTATGCAAACACGTAACAGAGAAATATTTGGGATAAAAAGATGTTCAGAGAGTCGGTTTTCAAAGAGGTGCTTTTTCGAATAACCACTCACCTCCGCCAAACTCGTGGATGTCTTGCCGAATATTCCAAGTCATTAACAGTATGTGGAGACGAATATTCCTGTTTTAAACCATCCCAAAAACTGGAGAAAAAAGAGTGCACGGCCAGATTTTCTGTTTCAGGTTGAGGTTTTAAAGGTTGAAAGAGATAGACGTCTGAAGGAAAACAATTCACTTCCATGCACAAATGACGCTTGTTCCTCAAAATCCCCCGAGTTGCTGGATGATCACACTTATATACGAAGGGATGAAGGTTCACAACCATGGAATTATTATCCAACTGTACTTTAAACGGAGTGACATCCTCAGATTCACCAAACATCAAAACATTCAGGCTCAGAACTCCCATGACCTTGGTGGTGTTGCCGAAATTGGCAGTAACTACTCCGTCGTCGTCCAAATTTAAGGTTGATGCAGGGAGAGTAAAGAAACTCTTAGGAGCAAAAATACTGTCTTTTGGAAGATCACCGTAATTGATGCCTTTTGTTTTGGCACTGACATTTGCATAAATTGTCCTGGGGTCTGCCCAGACACTAGAGGTAAAGAGGAAGGTCAGGATTAGAAGTGTTGATTTCATTTTGTTGGGTCTTGGAAAAAGCACATGGTGCCTATTATTTATAATAGCCATGAATTTTGCATGCATTTCCAGAAAGACTGACGTATTGTATCGTAAAAGTCTGAATGATTTTTCTCATGACCTGGTGCATTCTTTTGGATACGCTGAGTGAGGTTATTTTATGGAGCTTTCACCATTTCCAAAATCCAGGCTGTTTTATTGAGTCCACACAAAAAATCTGATCCAGTCATGGAATTATATTCATTTTATAGTACCATAACTTTTATTGTCTCTTTCAATTTCTTAACCCAACTCTTTAAATTATGCATGACCTTCATTACTTGCACATGTTCGCGACAATCCTGCATGTGGACCGGGTTTTGGAGGTTAAACGTGCTCATGCTCATGGAAATCGTATTTTCAAATCTGTCACACTTATACTGCATATAACCAATGTGAGCTAATTAACATATCTATGTAGCCCTAAAGAGCCAATCCACGCAGAATTTGTCATCCTTACTTTTAATATATTTATTGAAACAAGGGGTGTTTTGCTATTTCCGTATCTTGTTTAACAAACGAAAAAGCGCAATCCTTGTGTCACAAGAACTACTCACTACTAGTGACTACCAACAGAACTCCTAACTCTGGTATCAGGTAGGATTGAAGCTCAAACCATTCTTTTAATAAAATGATGATACCATGATGATTGTTTTGAGCTTAGACAAAATGTGAATTTATCATTGAATTCTTAGGAAAAAAACCAGGGAGAAACTTGGATACCACATATGGGATCGATTTCCTGAGAGCTAGACCTATTCTAAGTTTTCAAAAAGTGCTAATAGTTATTTATTAACATGGACAGATTTAATGGTGAACAGAGAGTGGTTTGAGCGGTTATAGACAGTTATAGATGGGAAATGGTGGCACGGTGGTAGCAAAGGATTTTATCACCAGTAACTCTTAGCCTCTAAGCAAGCTTGGTCACAGTCAACACTTCACCAATTCTACTAATATTTGGTTACAGATTATGTTAGGGCTAAAATATCATTTCAGTCTCTTTTTCGCCTCTTTTTAGTCTCTTTTTCGGCTCTTTTTCGGCTCTTTTCCGGCTCTTTTGGTACACTTGACCGAACTGTCGCTACATATGCAGGAACAGCAGTAAGAAGAAGAACTGTAGTGCCTTTTGTGTCCCCAAACTCTTCGATTGTTATAAAAAATTTTGGTTTGTCAAATTCCTTAAATATGACTACTCAACTGGGCATTTTTAAACTGCTTCGAGTGTCCTCATGAGGGACATTTATATAGTAGAATCATATGGACACCTCTTAGATGCAGGCCCACGACCACTGAGCAAAGTGTTGGTGGAAATGGAAGAGAAAAGGGGGAGTCGAATACTAGTGCCACTGCCATATTTTCAACATGAGTGTAGGGTGTAGTGTAATGCAGTAGTGAAGGCTAGTGTTCATATGGTAGTGCGTCACCCATAATTACACTAATGAAAGTGACCTATCGCGTCAGACTCTATGTAAAGAAATTCTTTAATATATCCAATGATGATATTTTGTATTCATTAAATTGTATACTTGTTTTGAAACTTATCTAGTCAGCAGGAGTAGATTTATTGATTGAAGGTTCCTCAACACAAAAGATTAGCCTGCATATACCTCTTCATGGTGTGCTTTTTGCAGCCAAACGGAAACTTTGAACAGGTACATAATTTCAGGTATTCATCTTCAACCCATCAATAGTCATTTTAAAAAATATAAAGAACTCTTTTTTTCTGCAAGAGGGCTTCACTTTAGGTTGCACGATTGAGAAATTCGTTTGCAGCAATATGAAGGTCTATGAGAATACCAGCCGCGCTATATGGACACGTGACTGCTACATGTTGCGCGCCAATCTAAACTATAATTCTTTACAAGATAAACACCTACTCATTGAGGTCAATGTGTGCTAAACACTAACTTGAGAAATTTAAACAGAAAATCCTTTGACCAAAGCTATCAATCAAGCTTACATTTCATTTAGGTTATTTACTCAGACTCTCATTACAGATAATCATTTGGATGCACCACTCTATTACCACTGTGATGGTCTATGAGGTCCTGGAATTACCTCCTATAGTTTATGCAGCAACAGAGCAATGACTAAAAAGTTATTCATGGCATTGAATACGAATTCTAAGCCATTCTGTGTTTTTTCTTGATATTTTTATTGGCCTTTTTAGCAATGGAGACGTCCTATTGGAGCAAATCTTTACCCAACATAAACTGTATTTGATATACTTCTTTATGGCAGATTTAATTACAGCAATTGGCTTAAACTAGTGAGGTGATTTCTATAAACTGCCTTCTTAACTGGCCCTTATCAAGGATTAAGCAATCACCTGCGCTGACCGACTGTTGAACATTGAGAGGAAGGAAGAAGTTGAGGTTTCATTCAGATCAACGGTGAGATGAGCTTTATGGAAATGAAAACCCCAAATAATCAATACTGAATGACTGAAATCGTGATTTGACTGAATGACTAATACGGAAATGAGATTCAGTGACTGACTGTAAAGGTTCCTGCTGAATCTCGAATACTTGGCAGTAATGGCATCAGCTGAAAAAGATGCCTTCTTTACTCTATGGGATCAAGCCCCACAGAATGAGACATTACTTGTGCAAGAAATATGCATAGATCAGGACATGATCACGGGTTTTTTTCGGTTTTAGAGACAACGCGTGACACCCAAAACAATCAGATTGATGGTTTCACCCTACTTTTGTGTCCTGCACTATACACTGTGTTTCCTTTTTCCAGGAACATTAAAGTCACCATGATAGTTACACAATTGTTCATTGTCATTATTATGGAGGTAGTTACATTGGCAAACTCAAAATCACCTTGGGTCATCTCTGTTAAAGTTAATCAAACTTTTGTACGGCCCTCTGCAAATCATCTTGGAAAAAGGAACTAAGATCTGAGCATTTTTACTATGCAGACCCGTTGAACACCACAGTTCAGTTTACTTAGTAGGTAATTGCCTTTATACTAAGCAGGAACCGTGCCAAGATCTCAAGGGGGTTCCCATACTGTTTTTATACGGAGATCTATTTCATACCGTTCAAAAAGAAACCAAGTTTGTGCAGGCTATACAGGTGGATGAGTCGAGTGGAAAATTAGCAGAATCTGGAGGAGACTCGCCCGAACTTGAGGATTTTCTTTGGTAATATGATTGTATTGAGCAGTTCACCATAATGCAAAATTGTTCCTAAAAAAAGGTAAAGGAATTAGTGTCACTTTTTATAACTTTATTGGAGTATCCAGATCGTGAACTACTCTGAAATCATTCATACTTTTGTAGACTTATAATTAAATGCGAACTTAAGTCAAAGTATAATTTCTAAACTACAACTCAGCCTTAAAAATCGAAAATGTGAAAAAAACACCTTAAAAATTTGAAAAATAGTAATAGATGTTTCAATATATAACTTCACCAAAAAAAATATCTTTTTACTTTAACCTGGGATTGGTAATGTGGGATATTCATTTTGTATTGGTGACGCGGAGTTATGAGAGCGGAGATCGCGAAGAACGTTCAAGTGTACTCTTGAGTGATTATGTGCACTCCCATGGAGATTATGTGCACACCGATTCCAAGATTCAACGCGCGTCTAGGAAAAAAAGGAAGCATTCTCATAGAAATACTCAGGTAACAACCACGAAATTCACACAACTTTTTTCAAGTGCCTGACAAAAGTCCTACTTAAAGAAGAAAATAATTGAAATCTATGAATGGCCCAATTGAAAAGAATTAGGTATGTTTTTTTTTTTTTTTGATATGACATCTGCACCAGCATTTCCATACACCAGCTCTACCTATATTATCAGTTTCCCAGTCAGAGGGGAATGCCCTGGTTAGGTTTCGCGGAGGTTTCGAAAAAAGATTCAGATTTCGCGCAGAAAATGGTATACCAGAGTACCAGAATAGATCCTTGAAATGGGAGATGAACGTCATAGTCGTATGGAAAAGACTAAATATTCGTACAAGAGTCGATGTCATTTGGTCAAAAATAGTGCTTCTGTAAAGTCACCTTTGGGATGGACCTCTATAATTGGTTGAATTGGCACGTGACATGCTTCAGATGTTTCGGAGTACATGCAATTATTGAATAGAATCAGCACAAATTTGGGGAATAGAAAGTTATTAGTCATCAGAAGAGACTTTCAATTTTCTAGAATCATCGAATATACCCACGCCACTAAGATCTAGAAAAGGTTCCAATAACCGGTATTGATGGATGCGTGACCAAGAAGACTGATCACATGCAGGCAATAAAAATGACGTGGTTAGAGGATTTGTGGTGACGATATGGTATTTTGTGAAAATAATTGATTATTCCTAACCATTTGACTCGATCCAGATTATTGCCTTTTATGGTATAAACAAATGAGTATCAGTCCAATGACGAAATTGACTAAAATTGGGGAAAATCAAGAGACTAAAGATGTTGGTCCTTGTCTGCAGGACGCGAGCATGATTCGAAGCATTATCACAGATCTTAAGCCATTGTTCCCGTTACAGTGCATGACCTACAAGTGTTTTTGAGTTTCTCAGACTTCCTATAAATAGTCCCATTTGGCTCTCAAGATGTTTTTTCAATAAGATAACATGAAAACATTTCAATTGATCGTCACTACTCTTTTTGCTACTATTGTGTGGGCAGATTCAAAAATATCATATGCCTTCTTTGCAAAAGTCAAGAACAGGTTCGAACCGCTCTCCGGAACATATTATAAGGACAGAAATAAGGCAGTCAGCATTTTAACTTATGGAGACTCGTCCAAAGCTCCCGTTGTGTTCCACTTAGATGATTACTATGCTACCACTAACGACACAACTACTCCAGGAATGGTATCGTTTTACGATGGCTTGGTTGTCGTTGGACCTACCATTTCCCCGGGGATCTTGGAGTTTAACCATGACATGACCATTCGAGACAAAACTTTCCAGTCGTGCAAGATGCTCAACCCTTCCGTGCATGGAATTACCTACAGAGCCACAAGTATCCCCGTTGAAAAATGTTTCAATGTGAGCATCTATCTCTTGCCTTACGATGAAAAAACTCGTTCTCCTGTAGCAGGTCTGTTTATTCCACCAGACGATGGAGAAAAAAAGCCAAGAACTGGTCAGAAGAAGAAATGTCTCAAGATGAAGAAGAAGAATTGTTTCAAGAAGAAGAAAACAATTAACCAGAAGCAGGAAGCTACGGACCAGAAATAGGAAGATACGAATCCAATGAAGAAGGAATATGTGTGACTGGGTCGGATGGACCACTACCAGAAATGCACTCGACCTTGAAGGAAATTGTGTCTTTGGAGCAGATGAAAACATGTCCTTTGAAAAGATTGAGCAGATCTATTGCTCATCTAGGTCCACTTCCTTTTTAATTTTTCTGTAAAGATTGATGGCAACTTAAACTCTCGTCAGGAATTCCAAACCAGAGACTTTTTATTTTTCGATGGCCCATTGAGGTCAACTTTAAATAGCTGGAAATTTTTTTCTTCGGAGAAATCGTAAATTCGTTTGTTCTAATTTTGTGAATAGAAATGGGTTGGCATGATATATATCAACAGCAATTTGAATGGTATTATGTTCGATACTTGAGTATATCAGTAATCTAGTTTTGATGTCTATTTTGCCATAAAACAGATTAAATAAATATTATGGAATGAGTTGTTTGGCCCAAAGCAGTGTTCATAATTGAGAAGAGGTAACACGACGTGATTATGATCCAGTCGATTCAATATATCCTGGGATTTGTACAGGAAATACTGTTTCAGTTAACGAAACAACCTCCAATATATTAAATAGTAGTCTTTTAATTTTTTGGGGAGTGATTATTGTGGTGGTAACTATATATGTTGGAGCTAATAGATGTCGCACTAAATAATGGAGTAGTACACATTAATGGAGTAGTCATTTCGCGGTATTCAGTCGGTTAATATTTCCCAAGAGGTCAAGTGATACTCTAAAGTGCGACTCCTAGACTTGAGTGCGAACATTCTTGGTCATGGTTATGGGTATGCTCGGCCATGGCCATGCCGCTTACGCGCGCTCGAAAGGCGTCTGTATGAACTAATGTCTCATCGAGCAAAGCTATATCCAATCATGTCAGTCATGAATGTCAGTCATGAATGTCAGTCATCAATGTCAGTCATCAAAGTGAGGTCATTTGAGAGACTAAGAATTATAGCTGACAGACTGGTCAATACATGGATTGTCAGGAACCAAGAGACCAGGAAACTTGACCAATAGATGATTAATTGATAATACATTTACTGCAACATCAAATCTAGTTAGATGAAGGATCTATTTCAAGAGATCGGCTATACTTTCCATTGTGGAGATGTACACCATTATCTAGGAGAACGTTAAAACTCTAAAGCAAATGGGTGGCGGTGGGGAAAGGGTTGTTAAAATGTCACATATATAAAATGTTTGGCCATTACTAAGAGCACATTATATCCAATTCTTCAACTACACCATGATCTTTTTCAAAACCAATGTGATGGCTTTATGGGCCACCCTCCTTATTTCGTCTGCTGGCTCTCTTCCTTTTTAAGAAAGCAATGATGGTTCTTGTCAGGACCAGGCATTATCCATCATAAATATGCTCACCCAGTGCGTCCACCAAAACCTCTGTGGTGGCACTTTTGAGTCTGACTCTAAAGTCGAGTCCAAGAATGTTGTGGAGTCCGAGAACTCAATTGATTCAAACAATTACGTCGACTCCAATAACTACATTGACTCCAAGGAGGCAGGGGACGGCGAGGGCTTCTGTGACGAATTAGAAACTCTGAATGGGACACCAGGAGAAGCAAATCAGACCAAAGAACTAGAGCCAGATTCAAATGGCCTAGTTTCCATCAAATACCCCTCCGGTGAAGTTCGTCTTCTTGTGGATAATATATGGTTTTCAGAAGACGAATGTGTTAAACATGACGGATCTATTCGTTCCATTCCTCACGAATGCCTTTACCGTTATATTTGCTACAGCTCATTTGCACCTCCCCTTATATGCACTGGAGGACCTGAGTATTTCCAGCAGAAGGTTTATGACCGGAGTAAAATTCATTCACGGCCTCAGTGTGCTTACAAAATGTTATGCCAGCGAGAGAAAAAGCCTCCACAACAAAGCTCAGAAGATCAGGAAAAGGAGAAGGCTAAGAAATCTCTTAGGACAGAGGCACTTCCCTTGAGTTAACCTTTACTTCAGCAATGCATGGACAAATGCTTTTGATTTGGTGCCTCCGGCTATGTTAGCTCTGAAACTGAATGTGTGCTCATATCAGAATACAGATGGTACCCAAAAAGTGTGCGCAAGTACTCATTGGTTACTTGAAGAAAAGAGCCTCTATAGATAGTCAAGAGGATATGAGATTTGAGCTGACCAATTCATAAGTTGAACAATTCATCTGGTGCTTGAGAATCCAGGATTTACTGAAAGTTTTTTTTATATTTTTTACTGTTGTTTTCTTTGATCATTGACTAAAAACTCCATACCTGTGACTTTGGAAGAACTGTAAAGAGCTCTTTCATGATCGTATTGTAGCCACCTGGGTGCAAAGAAATTGGAGAGACAAGAAGTTGTCTTGAACTTCAAATGCTTGAGCTTCACGTAGTATAAATGGCACAGTGGCTGTACTTTACATCATAGAGATTTTGTCTTGAAACTATATGCACCTGCACATAACCGAGTGAAGATCAACGAAGAAGTACTTCATTCTGTAGAAATTGTATACAAATTTTCCAATTAAAACCTCCATATATTTTACAATGACCAATTTCTTTGTCATCTGAATCACAATATTTGAGAAGGAAGATTTTGCTTTTCACTGGAATTCGAAGAACTCTTTGAAATGTCTAATGCTTTTGTGGCTCAGATTCTGGAAAAGCTCAGCTCAAAGTTCCATTTTGTTTGGCAGGTGATAAGAAGAGACATCTCTTGGGAATCACCTTTTACCAGCTGTATCAGTTGCACTATCTCTATGCATCTTCGGAGTCAAGTCTGAGGAGCAATACAGAGATATTTGAAACCTCGTTTATAATGGTGGCACAATTTCTTTGCTACCGAAAACAAAGACCCGTAGATGTTACCAAAGACTTTGGAGTGGCTGCATTCATAGCGTAGAAATTCCATTTTTATAGGAAAGAACGAATCAGAGGAAACTGTTCACCGCCAAAAGTAACCTGACCGACTTCGCAAGTTTTAACAGTACAAAACTTTGATATCTGTTGTCGAAGGTTACGTGGAAAGTCTGGTCAGAGTTTAGGGCACCATTAGCCAAATTGAATGCCTGGAGCAGCTGGACTGAGTTCATGTTTAGACTTTTAATCGCTCATAAGCCCAGAAACAGGAATGCCTGTTATATAGGTATCAGGTGTAGTACCAAAGGGACTGATGTGTGGCTTCAAGGTGAAAGAAAATGGGAAACTAATAGATAAATCTCATGCACAGGTAGAGCAAACAAATTAGAAATCGGCATTTCGAACCCGGTGTAGTCTTAATCCAAAGGGTTCTTTCAAGTATTTATCAATTCATATAGATCAGCCATTTTTTTTAATGTAACATCACTTATATCAATTCAAGAATCAAGTATGTAACTTGTCCATCCTTTTTATTGAAGCCTCCCTCGCAATAGATCCTGGGCATACCCAGTCATGCTGCAGTATACAGTACAACAATTGAGACAAATGCCTTTCTGATAAGACCCAAAATTAATGATCTCACGGAGATAAAACTGAGATCAATTCCATTCACCCTGTTCATTTGATTAGACTGACAGTGTGCAAGTAAAGCCTCTATTACCTTATTGTTATTACCCCAAGGCCCGCTGCTGGTGGGAAATGAATTTGCTGGAAATTTGAAAACATAGAGTACTTGACATAGGGAGCTAGTACTGATTCTGAGGGTAAAAAGAAGCGAAAAAATCGGCAGATATTGATTGATTCGAAACTCCTTATGAATATCCTCAATTACAAAGCCTGGTACCCAGCCCTCGATGAAATTAAACATGCATGCAGGAAGTATGTAACGGCCAAGGGATGATCACATTCCTTTAGCTAAAGTCCGGCAGACCATAACTTCTGCAGTACCTTTTGGCTGGTATATAAAACCAGGCCGGTTTACTTTTTCCAGGGTATAATCATGAAAACAAGCCATTTGTTCTCTACCTCTCTCATTGCCTGTACTGCTTGGGCAGACTCCATCAAGACATGGGTGTTTCACGCAAGAATTGATGAATCGTTTGTTCCGCTTTCGGGAGCGCCATATGCAGGATTACGAGTGTCCTTCTTATCTCATGGAGGCGCGCCTGCCGATCCTACCGTATTCACATTAACTGATGACAACTACGCTTATGGTCCCAACGGGGAGGCAGTGGAGCTTGATATGCCTCTCATGTATTTCGGCCCTGCTACCACAGCGACTCATTTGCTGTTGGATATGAACGGTAAGGTTTTAAATGGACGTTTTTTTTCGTGCCATCCCCCCGGAGAAAAACAATTACGCTGGATTTACTACAAAATGGTGGACCAATACCATAAATTGTGCATCGAAGTGGACATATACCTCTGGATCTGGAGCACACCAGAGGAGAATATTGTGACGACTGGGCGTGAGAAAGATAGTGACAAAGATGGTGACAAAGATGGTGACAAAGATGGTGAGGAACAAAAAAAAGTCTCCGACTTGCCATGGGCTTTCTTTGCCAAAACAGGTGACAAAATTATGCCACTCTCCCGCAATTTGTATCCCGAGATCAGTCCCGGCGTCAGGGCATTGACTTATGGAGACTATTCCGAAGCTGCAGAGTTCACCTTCCGAGATGGCTACGCTGTCAGCATAGACCAATCTAGCGATGAGAGCTTGGGGGTTTATGACAACTTATTTAGCGTGGGTTCCGCATTCAGCCCGACTAAGTTGAAGCTTGATGACAAAATGCGTGTCTCCAATTCGATATACTACTCGTGCGCTAGCATCCGTGGCATGAACTTCATTACTAACACGATATTATCTGCTGATTGTTCCAAGGTGGAGATTTACTTCTTAAATTACTATAGTAAGACTGAGTCTGCCGTGATAGAGTTGCTGCATGAGAAAGAAGAGGACAATTCCGTACCCGTGACTCGGAACTTGCCATATTTGTTCTTTGCAAAAATTGACGATATCATGGTGCCTCTTGGAGCCCATATCTATCCAGATGATGGAATTAATTACAGTGCGTTGTGCCACGGACACACTACTGGCAACCCTATTGAGTTCGACATGGTAGGTAACTTCGCTATCAACAGGGACACATCCAACGGTGGGTACGTTGGAATACACGATCAGACACTTGTTTTCGGTAGTGCAGTCCTTCGTATCAATTTGATGTTGGATGAGAATCTGAAGGTCCGCAATGCAAACTTCTTCTCGTGCATGAACTATGACCATTTTGAGGTCATTACCACATATAACTTTCTTCCGTGCTGTTTTCCGGTGGACATTTACTTCTTGCATGACTATACTGAAGCTGCGAATGCCTTAAAAGAGCTTTCTCCCGATAGAGAAATCGCATCTGAGGAGAATAATAAGAAGTTGTTGGGAAAGGAAGTGCTCGAGAAATGTGAAAATGAGGTATTTTGGAAAAGGTTTTCGAGACAACACAAAGCATGTCTGCAAGAAAAAACCGTCTCTTTGAAAGAGTACCAAGAAACAGAATCCGTACCTGTGACTCGGAACTTGCCATACGTGTTGTTTGCAAAGATCGGTGATAATATGGTGCCTCTTGGAACCGTAACGTATGGACATAATGGATTTAATTACAGTGCGATGTGTTACGGGCGCAATAAGAACGACCCTGTTGAGTTCGACATGGTAGGTAACTCCGCTATCAGCATGAGTACATCCAATGATGGGTTCGTTGGAATATACGATGAGTTGCTCAGTTTTGGTCCTGCTGTGGCTGTGACCGATTTGATGTTGGACGAGAATCGGAGGCTCCGCAATTCTAATTACCATTCGTGCTGGGACACTAAAGTTAATTATTTTATAACATCAGTAAGGCTTTCCCCCTACTGTTTTCCGGTACAGATTTACCTCTTGCATTACAATACAGAAGCTGTACATGCCTTGATAGAGAAGCTTTCCTCTGAGACCGAGAACGCATCCAAGGAGGAAAATAAGACTATGTGGGGAAAGGAAGTGCTCGATAAAGGTGATTCTAAGGTATTCAGGAAAACGTTTTTGGAAAAAGATGAAGATAATCTGGAAACGCTCGAGGTAAATTCATCATCTGTGGCTCGTGTCTTGCCATACGTGTTCTTTGCAAAAGATGACGAGGTCCTCATGCCTCTCTCTGCCCGTGTGGTTCCACTTTACGGAAGTGATTTCAGTGTGATGTATTATGAGTATGAGACTGGCGAACCAACCGAGTTCACCATGGAAGGCAACTATGCTCTCAGCATGAACACATCTACCAACGGGTACTTTGGAACCTTTGAGAACATCGTTGTGTTCGGCCCCACAATTTTGCGGATGCAATTGTGTTTGGATGCTGAGCGGAAAGTCATTAGTTCGAATTTCTATTCATGCTTGGATGACTACGATAATGAAATGATCGGAGTGGTAATGCTCAATGAGTATTGTGATGATGTGGAGATCTACCTCATGCATTATGACCCCAATTCTAAGAAACCTGTTTACGATGAGCCTTCAGTTGATGGAAAAAAATTGAGAGTCTCTGAGAAAGAAGGGAATAAAGAGAATGGAATATCTAGGGAACATTTCGAGGAACAGACGTACTCCTCTTCAATTTCTAAAAACCTGAAGACATATGTGTTCTTCGTAAAAGACAAGAGTGCAATGTTTCCGCTCTCTGCGGAAGTTTCTCCACAATTTGGAAGTGATATTAGTGTTATGATCTATGAGTTTGCACCTGCCCATCCTGTTGAGTTCATCTTAATAGACGGCAATTACGCTATCAGTATAGGCACATCCACCAATGGGTACTTTGGAATCCAAGATAACATCTTTGTGTTCGGTCCTCATACGCCTCGGACTGCATTGAGTCTCGATGATTCCGGTAGGGTCATTAATAATGATTTTTATTCTTGCTGGTGGAACAGCCTCAATGGTCAAGTGATTACCATCGAAAAAATAAATGCATTCTGTTACGATGTGGAGATCTACTTCAAGCAATATGACCCGAATACTGGAAAACTCCTGACAGATGTGCATTCATCTGGGACTGCTGAAAGTTATGAGCCTGAAAAGAAAGGACCTTTCGTACCTCACTCGAATGATTGGCCTGGTGCATCGTTGGGAATGGACTTTGACTCGAATGAACGAGTGTCTGAATATGAGAATGAATATTCTGGATTAGAGCTAGGGCCTGATGATGAACAATTCAAACATGTGCCTGGATCCATTTACGAGTATGAGCCTTTGTCTGATGACGAGTACGTACCAGATGAAGAATATGAGTTCATTTTTGTGGACAAGTCTGTGCCTGAGATAATTGTGATGTGAGGCTACGGTGTGGGTGAATGTGATTCTAACAAATTAAATAGGAAATGATGAATTATTTTTCGGTAACTTCTTGTGAGTGGCATTGATGAGTTGTGCTGTTCATAGAGACTTAAGGTCCAATGCTTTGACCCACTGACGAAAGCGTTTGTTTTCGTTGGCCTTTTGTCGTCAAGTTCTTGTTATTTTATTATTGCATTATTTTAGTTAGTGGTGTTATTTGTCCTGTCACTTGTTTCATACTCGATACTCATTTCAGATCTCAGTGGCTTCAATGTTGATTTCAAGAAGTCAAGCCTACTCTAGCACTGATTCTGTGTGCAGGCCTAATTGCTGAGTATAAAAACTAGTCCTCAATAAAAATCCACACCTGTACATTAAATAAAATTGGTGTGTCCTACCTCAGTTGTTGTATCAATTCAGGACTCATATATAATAGTGGGTGCTCACCCTTTTATAGTGCGGTGAGACTCCAGCATGGCGGTCACGTGCATGACTATCACGCCTAAAAGACAGCAAGGTACACTTCGCGGCCTCCTTTTCCAACACAATGAAAACGATAAGCTTTCAACAAGACCGAATAAAAACAATCCCTCTGAGACAATCTTGCATACAGATCTGTTCAATTCCGTTCACAATGTTTTTTGCATACTGACTGTGTTCAATTAGATTTTTTGATCTACCCCCTTAGGTCAACTGGGCGTAGTGAGAATACAAGTCAGAATTTACTGGATATGGGAAAATATAATTGTTAAAATACAGAATATTTTTTGATGGCAAATGGTACTGGGCATTCCTGTGTATAAACGTTCCAAGGGGGTGTCATCAAAAGTATTTTTCCATATTTACGTTAAGAAAAATAGGTGGCTACAATTATTATGGTGTGAATATGCCTTTCTAAAGTGAGGTAATGGATCATTTGGAACTGTTTGACTCAATGCCAATTGCGCAGTCGCTGCTCAACCCATGCGTTGCAGATATCAGAATGAGGAACTTTCAGAATGGGAAACTTTCAGAATGTGAAACTTTCAGAATGGTAATTATCAGAATGGTAATTATCAGAATAAAGAAACAGGAGGCTTTCTTCAAAAATTACAAAATATTCTATAAGGTTTGTTGAATTGGACTCAAGTCCTCACTTCTAATATGACGCACGTGCACTTCCAGTGGGATAATGCGCACACAATGGTTCATATTTCAAGGCGCACTTTGAATATATAAACAGACCCTTCACTCTCCACATATCAAAATGAAAGCCACCATCAACACATTTATACCATGAATTTCCTTTTGGGTGGTTATTCGAACTTATCCAATTCTTTGTGTTTCCTTTAGTTTTTTTTGTCAAGGGAAATTTTGCTTCTTCTAAATTCTGCAAGATGTTAGAAACAAAAAAATTCATTTAACTATTATACGGCAGTGTAAGAATGAGGTGCATTTAAGGTGAAGTATAATATGCGCGTTGCAGCCATGTTGCAGTCGCACAGCTGGCTTCGAGTGCAAACTCCTTGTAGAATACTCACACCAAAACTTCAGGGCTCTGAACCACAGAAATAGATTTATCTCGTTCTGACCTTGATTTGACTAATACTTCATTCTTGAATAAATGGTGTATGATCAATATCAGGATTATACGTTTTTGCCTGGTATTTTGGGGTGTTTTGATGGTTTTAGGGTTTAAGTAATCAACAGTAGGAATCTGTAATCAATTAAGCATGATGCTTTTATGAAGAGTATTAATGTCTAAAGTTGTAGATATTACGATAATCTGGACTTCATATGTTTCTACTTGTTGTGTATTTTTGGTGAATCAGCACATAAGTGAACTTCCGCCGCACGGCTCCAGTGGGAAGGCTGAATCTTCTGATTGGTTCTATTCCGTCGAAGCCTTCTGATATTTTTTACCAGGTGCCTCGACGTATTTTCTCCATGGTTAAGGTTTTCTTTATAGAAAGACAATTCTGGTACTTGGGACGTGTGTTATTAAACACACGTGTTTGTTAAATAAGATTTCAGTCAAAGCTTAAATTGGTAGGGCTTATATCAGGTATATGAGACCTACCATTAGTTTAGATTGAAGCAAAGCTGGAACATATTTTAATTTAAACCACCAAAACTGGTCTAGACCGTACAAGTTTACACACTGAAGAAAGACTCGAAACGGGTTCCCCGCACTTTTCCGAATACGTATATCTCATGACTACGGAGTAAGATACACTTACAAAATTTCATGAACAAACTTCAAATAATACCATGTATGACTCCTGAATAATACGTGCATTGGTGCTGAAGTTTACCCGACAGTCAATTATAACAGACTGGGATTCCCGTTTTTGAGGGCATCAAAAATCAACATGCACTTACATAAATTGTTTCTTACCTCTCTCTTTGCTACCACTGTATGGGCAAACACCCATACAGTCTACCCAGTTAGTTTCTATGCCAAAGTCAATGGTACATTGGTTCCACTCTCCGCAGTTCGATATTCATTTAATGGGACCCTAACAAATCTTTTGGTATATGAAGATCCGCCTGTCGACCGCACCAACTTCACTTGGGAGGGATTGAAGGTTGTTACTGAAGAGACAAATCCTCAGGGGTTTTTGAATCCTTACAGAGAATTCTTGGCGATAGCTCCTTTTATCGAAGCGACTAGATGGTATTTGGATGTTGAAGGAAAGGTGATGAATGATGACTTTTACGCGTGTGACCGCTTCGGTATTAATAGGTGGTACATTCTGTATGGTGATTTTAGCAAACGTTCCAAAAAGTGCATCGGGGTGGAAATCTTTCTTTTAAAACCAGATGGAAAGCCTCCCCTGAGTCATGCACCTGTGCTGGGAAAAGAGAAAAATGATGATGTGGACGGTAAGGAAAATAAGGATAAAGAATACAAGGATAAGGAAAATGCGGATAAGGAAAATACGGATAAGGAAAATAAGGAAAATAAGGGAATTGAGGAAAAGAAGGAAAAATTCTTAGCCCTTTCTAAAGGAGCTCCATATATCTTTGTTGCAAGAATTGGTGATAAATCTGTGACACTATTCGACCATGCAATTGATGAGAATTTGAAAGGCTTGTCTTATGAAATTCTGTCAGCAGTCTCAGTTGAACCTCCTCTTTTCAGCTTGAAAGACAATTACGCTACCCCCATAAACCGACATATGTTGGGCCAATTAGGTGTTCACGAAGGCTTAATGGTCTTTGGTAAAATCAGTGGGATGGAGTTAAATTTCGACATGGATTTGAAGCTTCAAAATGGCCCTTTCTACTCTTGTAAGTCTTTAGACGGTACGAGGCGTGAGATTTTCCATAAGATAAGGTCAACTACGGCTAATGCCGGTTGTGTTGCCGTGGAAATTTACTTCCTGCTTACAGACGAGACCAACAATGGCGAGCCCCAGAAACAGTTCTCAATTTATCGTCCTGATCAATCTTTGGTATTTTTTGCCAAAGTCGATAGTGATTTGATCCCACTCTTTGCTACTACAGATTCTTTTAAAAAGAAGCCTTCGCATGCATTGATATATGAAGACCTGCCTGTAACCCACACCAGGCCCACTGTGTTCTTTTTAAAGAAGTATCAAGCTTATACTTGGGAGACAAATACCCCGGGGTATTTGAGGCTTTTTTATGGATCATTGGGCTTCAATAAAGAAACCATTCCAACGAACTTGAAATTGAATAGCGACGGAAAAATTGTGAATGAAGTATTTTACTCGTGTGACCGCTTCAAGGGCAATAAACGGTTCATTCAATTTGGAGCACATTGGCAATACTTTAAATTTTGTTTCGCTGTGGAGATTTACCTCTTGCCATTAGAAACAGCAACTCAATTTTTTATGAAGAACGCCAACGAAAAAGATATCGAGAAGAAAAGCTCCGAGAAAAAAGTTACTGAGGGCCAAGGCTCCGAGCAAGAAGTTACCGAGAAAAGTATCACTGAGGACAAAGTAGCTGAGGAAAGTATTACTGGGAAAGAGGGAGATGATCTGGAAAAGGAAGAAGGAGTTGATTTGGAAAATGAAGAAGGAGATGATCCGGAGGAGGCTGATAAACAAATTGACCTCTCATCTGTATCTTTCGAGACTCCACATGGTTCTGGTCAACAATTTGGTAGAGCTACGGCGCTCTCTTACAATCCGCTTTTTTTATTTGCAGTCTTCAATGGCACCCTGAAGCCGCTTTCCAATTTTACTTCTTACCCATACGGGAGAAAATGGAGTCACTTTACTTATGGAGATCCGAAGAACAATCCAGTGAAGTTTGTTTTACAAGATGGCTACGTTATCACTGAATCCACATCCATCCCCGAATATTTGGGTTTTCGGGATGGCTTGTTTGGATTTGGTCCTGGAAAGGCTCGGCAGAAGTTGAGGTTGGACAGTGAAGGGAAGCTTTCTGGGATTTCCTTCCACGCATGCTCTCTTTCCCAGGCCGAAAAATATTGGATTATCACAGGAGACTCGCCGTGTCCCGAAGTGGACATTTATCTCTGGACTCTCGACAGAGCAACAAATCCTCCGAAGACGGATATAGTGCATGTGGGAAAAGAAGATCCTGCATCGAAGTCGGCAAATGAAATGACGTCTGAAAATAAACTCATTGGAGTTGAACGTAATCCTGAGAATGAAATTACACCTCAAATAAAACCTACCGCAGTTGAAGTTGTGGATGGGAATGAAAATACGTCTCAAGGTACACCTGCTGAAGTTGATCTTAAGCCAGGGAATGATACTAAGTCTGACATTAAACTTACTGGAATTGAAATTAAGCCCGGAAATGAAACTACACCAGACGGAAAGGTCCGACAAAAACCTGAAGACCGCACAATTCATAAGGGTGTACCTGCACCTAACAAAACAAATGAGCATGATCACTACAATGAGACTATTGCTCGTCGCGACCCACTTGTGTTGCGCGTTGCCATAAACTTTCGCATTAAGTGGAACGGTTGTCGTTGGCCTTCAATATCGCTAGTAAGTCTGGTAATCCAGTAGTAATCTCAGCTGCTTGTATTATTGTTTGTATCTAATATATACTAGGAGATCCCTATTCGTGTCCTCAAATCAGCTAATTCATTACTGCTCAAACCAGAGCAGGAACACTTACTTATAAAATCTAGTCTATTCTTAGAATTTCCGGAATCACTTCCCAATCTCCGGAACCGACTATGCGTGCTATAATTCCTCAGCCTGCACATAATCCTTTTTTCTCTTCAAACTGCTTACTGATACTTTTGAGTCTTGTACACATCTGATATCTTCACCACATACAACCAAAGAGTATTTTCGTGTGTCTCCAAAATCATATTGGTCATGTTTTTAATACAGCATTAATTTTGTCAATCAAGCACCCTCCTTCTTCCTGGTATCTCTATAAAGGAGACCCTGGTCATTCGCGTCAAAGCTGTAATGAACTACGTACAGTACAACAATAGAAATAATCATCTTTGAGATAAGACCAATAAAATAATGTCAAGGAGGTCAAACTAAATTCACTTTCGTTCACTACTTATTTGATTACGGATAGTGTGCAAATGAAACTTTTAACACCTCTTTGAGTCATTCAACTATGGCCTCCTGAACGTGGTGGCACAAATTCACTGGATATGAGAGCATTTGGAATAGGGAATTAGTACCGATTTTGTGGGGAAAAAGAAACGGCAATATCGGATGAAAATGTCAAATTCAGATCCTCATAGTGAATGGCCGCAATATTACCCGACCCACGGGGCATATCATTAAATAGAATACAATGTGTGGAGAAAATATGCATGGACCAGGGAGTGAAGCATTTTGCTCATCTAAATCCCGCAAAGTGTGACTGCCAAGGTAACCTTCTTGGGTAGCAAATAAAAGCTGGTCGATTTTATTTTCCTTTAGCATCTAATATAACCATGAAGAAAAGTCACTTTTTTTTTGCTTCTCTTATTGCGTCCACTGTTTCGAGAGACACCATCACGTCGTGGGTTTTCTTTGCTAAAATTGGTGAAACATTTATACCGCTTTCCGGAACGTCAAATGGAGGGCTCAAGGGTTTTGCGAGTGTCTTTTTTTATGGAGACCTTCTGGCCGATCCTGCTGAGTTCACCTTGACAGAAGACAACTACGCTTATGGTGCCAACCGGGAGGCGGTAAGTATTATGAAGCCGCTAATTGTATTCGGATACAATGTCGTTCCGACTTCTTTGCAGTTGGATGGTAACAGCAAGCTTCTAAACGGACGTTTCCAGTCGTGCAAAGTGACTGCCGGTAGCGATATACACAAGATTTTCTATGAAATAAACACCCAATTGCTAGAGCTGTGCTTTGGAGTGGACATCTACCTCTTACCTTATAGAGCTGGTCCTGAGGCTCCTAAGGTTTCTGTGGTGACTGAGTCTGAGTTTGGTTCTGGCAGCGAATCTGAAAAAGTTGGCAAAACACGAAACAAAGACCTCCGCGAAACGTTTGTATTCTTTGCCAAATTAAATGGCAAGCTTGAGCCTCTCTCCGGAATGATTTCTGATGGGCGGCCTGGTTATGTGACAAAGTTCATTTCTGGAGACCCGATGGCTGTACCTGAGGAGTTCAACTTGGATTATAATTATGCTTACATTACACGAGAGAAGGGTCGGCAGTATGTAGGGTTTTACGAAAACGAGTTCGTATATGGTGAGCAAGTCATTCCTAAATACTTGAATTTAGGTGCAGATGGGAAGGTCTGCTCTGGTCCGTTCTACTTGTGTGATTTAAGGAGAGGATCAACTCGCAGGATTTTGTACCATTCGGCAGACAACAGAACAAATTGTGATGAAGTTGACCTCCAAATAATGCCTTACAACAGAGAAACTAAGTCTCCCTTGCTTCCTCCACCTGAACGTAAAGGCGAAGAACATGGGCATGTTAAGTATAAATGTACCTTTTCATTTAAGGGCAATTATTCATGGGAGGCACTTGTGAGAATTTTTAAGAACTATGAGCTGTGTGATATTTACATTAATGACAAACTTGTAAATAACAAAGGTGTTGTGGTGTGAGGATGTCAGGTGGCGTGCGTCAAGATCATTTTAACCATGGTGGTGATTAAAACTTGGTGGTGATTAAAACTTGGTGCTGTGATGACATAATCTGGCTGTCACGTAAAACATTATTTGTGCAGGTGGCTTGTATATAAAAAGGCATGATCACAACTTTATATAACTCCGAATTGCTTGAAATGACTATAAAACAAGCTGTTGCCTCTCTGCAGTAGCCAAAATTCTCATTATGACACTCACTCAAATATTCTTTGTCTTTCTCGTTTCCGCGACTGCGTGGGCAGGCCAAGACATGCCATGGGTATTTTTTGCAAATGCCAGGAACAATCTTGTGCCGCTCTACGGTAACCACCTTGAAGACCAATTCCCACATATGAACATTTTTTCTTATGGAGAAGCGTCGGTCGAGCCTACTGAGTTCAGTTTCAAAGACAGAGCGGCTTATACTTTAAAAACTCCCCAAAAGCAGTCAGTGGGGTTTTATTCAGGTAATTTAGTATTTGGGAGTAACGTTCCAAGTGCTATTTTGCATTTGGATAAAGATTGGAAGGTCCAAGGAGGTCCATTTTATTCGTGTGATATAAATGATGGCCCAGCACGTGGGATATTCCACGATACTCGAGCCAAGAAACTTGATGATTGTTTAAAATTGGACATCTATCTTTTACCTTATGACACAGAAACCAAGTGTGCCGTGACTCCGCAATTTGCCCCTGGGGATCGCGATACAAATGAAGGAGCTCCCTATGAGATTAGAAAGGCATGTTCCTTATACTATCATGGGAAACATTCTTGTCACCGAATGATCGAATTTGTGAGAGCATCCGATGATGAGTGTGACATTTTCATCAATAAAAAACGATTGCCGAGCAAGGGTGAAGTATGACGTAAAGGATCTTACAAACCCTGGGCAGGAAATGGTGAAGGTTAAGAGATTAATTGGCCAAGCGAGTTGGTGAAAATGTTTCCATGCAGGATGGTGCGAAACATGAAGCGGAGTTAAAAGGAAGGATGTTAATTTTATTGTACAGAACTGCAGGTTAGCTTGATCACGAGGTTTTTTATTATTCCTTTTTATTATTCCGACAAAGCATGACCTAAGCCAATTCCTCGGTCTTCCCATATACGATGCTGTTTGTTTCTGTCAAGGAGCATCTGAAGTTCTTTAAGTAGGTTAATTGATCTTGTCCTGTCTCTTTGCTGCTACTTCGTTGGCGTTTCCAAAGTCTTCATTGATTTTTTTGCACAAGTAAATTTTCAATCAATACCACTCTCTGGCATGTATTATGGAAAGTTGCATGGTCAGATTAGATCATTTTCCTGTGGAAAGTATTTGGTCCACCCTACTGAGATCACATTCGAGGAAGGAATCATTCACATCTTGCAAGATAATTGCTGTGAGCCAGTGGGGTTTCTATCGTGAGTTGATGTTTGGTCCTCAAGTCAGCTATACTTACTTGAGACTAGATTGAACGTTTATGCTTCTCCATGGTACATGTTATTTATGTATGATGATCATTAACTCAGGACACGAGATTTACCAAGGCTTTCCAAGTCGGCCAGTGGATTACTTTATTAAGGTGAAGCTCTACCTTTTGCATTATGACAGGGACTCAGTTAGCCATGCCTTTCATTTTCCGAGGCTAATTTTGCAGAGGAAAAGGTTTTGCTGCATGCTTGTGGCCTTGTCCTTATTTCCGAGAACATGCGTGAAGACTTGTCAAGTTTCTGAAAAGCTATAAAGGGAAGTCTGTCACATTACCTACATTATGTACATAAATGCTGAATAGTCGCCTGGAGTTAAGTGCTTGGGAATTGACAGACAAGGAAGTTGGAGCTGGTTAATCATTTATTTATAAAGTACATTTCCAATCATTAATGCAGCGAGTAAGCTAGGAGTAAGAAACTTTCTCACTGTTTTCGATGCAACGTAACGGCAACTATGTACCTGGAAGTCTTTGCAAAATCAACAGTTAATGCTATGATACTAATGCAGCTGATTAAAATATAATGTGCTGTTATTTAAAAAGGTAGGTGTGCATCTAATAGTACATGATCATTAATATATCTTCTGTGGTGATTGTTCCAAAGACCGGGTCGGCTCAAAGAATGCTTTTTAATGGTCCTGAATTAGTTCTCATTCATTCTGTGAAAAATATCGTCACCCATTTGCTGAGGGTAAGGGTGGAAGTTCTCGGAATTATTGATTCAGTAATGGCCAGTGTTCAAATCCATCCAAGTATTGTATTTGAGGTTTTGATTAATAGCGTAAGAAACTCAGCCTTCAAGAGCTCTTTTAAGACAAGTTTATTCTCACGAATAACAAACACAGTGACGATTCATGAATACACTATGTTTTTGACCTTGACGGTTAATATTTATGTGACGTAACTCCGGGATTCATTTGAGGTTTTGATGCTTCATCCGTTTCATAATAATATTTTACTTAGACATCAAAGCCTTACCATCTATAAAGTTTCGTCAAGGGGGTGGAATGTGTCACGTAAAGATTTTAAGCAATTATGGTACCCTTTATATCTGGTGCAGGAATGCAGACCGCGAATATACATCAGTATTCGAAGATTAAACACAACCACCAAAACAAAGAAATACCCTTTTTTGTGAATTTATGAATCTTAGCCAAACTTAACCAACATTAAATGGGAAGACCTCCAAAGTTCCTCTCCTCGAAATTTAGTGTCTGCTCGTGACATGAGTGATTCACATAATTACTCCCAAATAAATTGCCCTTTTTATTGTTAAATAAACAACAGTTCTGAGAGTAGTTTGAGATTATACGTAGTGAAAACTGAATTGTCTTCAAGGTGTTATTAAAGGTCTCATCTGCATAATTTATCATGATGCACTCGATGATGAGAGCACCGGATCATACTCGCAAGCAATCATTTATGTCCTCACAATATAAGACGATTTCGCGCATATTAATTATCTATCTAGAGCATTTAGTATTGGATGTACATGGTGCCTCTTTTGGTCTATGGCTATAAACGCATGAGACAATGCCAAGCTTCTCAATATGTTGCCCTATTGTCTATAAACGCATGAGACAATGCCAAGCTTCTCAATATGTTGCCCTATATCCGAAAGTTAAAATTAATTACAAAGAAAGACATTGAACTTGGTGTTCTTCCGTCTGGGCAGACAAGCCATAAATCGGATGTACTGATGTTTGTTGCGGATCGGTGTTTTTGGTTGCAAAATTTTATTGGAGGCATCAAGAGTGCATGGTGCGCATTTTGCACCCAAACATTGCACTCCATACAGCTGGATTATGAGCCCCGTCATGAACTATTTCATAGTATTAGATTGAAGGCTTTCAGTGTTTTTTACTTCAATCAAGTACTTAGCATCAAGTATAAGACTGTATCAGAGGTGGTGATTTAGCAGAATGATTTATGGAAATATGATTCGATGTGAAAGAAGTTTCGATTTTAGGATTTTAGGATTTCAAGATTTTGCAATTTATCAATTTTGCAGGTTTAATTGAAACACTGCTCAACGGCTAAATACTTGGGTGTAGTGCTCGATGCGAAATCCATTTTGCAGTTCATGGCTATAGCTGCTTACAAGTCGCGGTACATGGTCATGTGACATGTAGCCTCATACGCGACTCAAACTCACCTCTCAATTCCCCTTGCATTGACCCTTTTTTACTAAATACCTTTCAAGCGATACCACTTCGAGCAGATGAATAACTTCAGCCGCAATTATGATAGATTTGCTTAGACTACTCATTCTCACTACAGTTATGATCTATTGACAATGTCTCTGGTCACGGACGGTCTCTATACTTCTCTGACGATACTGGTCATTCAAATTAAATTAAGCCAGCTAACGTTGTTATGCTGTGATACAAAGTGTATATACTCATTGCTAGTGTGGACTTGACAATTCCCGAAAAAACGGGTGGTTCAAACTGAACCTCTATCCTTTGTCCACGCGTCGTGTTGCTAATACTTACTGGTTAGCTTTTGATTTGATTGAATACTGATTAAAAATGCCTTTTGTTGTTAGTAAACTGTCTATGCTTTGCGTGGGCTGCTGAAGCAGTCTTTCTTTTCTGTATGGTTAGTGGAGCCAGCACAAGCACAACTAGTGACAAGCGAGGTGCAATAACTTGTTGTGGAATGATTAATAGTGAAGCCGGATACCAATCCTGGTCAATCATCAGTGAAATTTTATGAAGATGATGAGTGTTTTCTATGCAGGAAGTGTGCATGGATTGCGGAATGATCAGAATCTGTAGCTATTGTTCTTGACAAAGCATGAAATCAGGTGATAATAGCTATAAAAAGGGTCACATTCACTCTCCACAGCTGCAATTAAATGAAAGTTACTAAATTGAATCTTGCATTTCTGGTTGCATCTTCAGTATATTCTAGCTCATTGGTATTTTTTGCCAAATTCAATGGTACCCTTTTGCCTCTATCATTCGTACATTACAGCAATTATTACGATTATTTAGGCTTTGGAGAGACGTCAGATGATCCTGTTGAGTTCCGCTTACAGAACAAGTTTGCACATACTAACCAGACAAACCTCCAAGGTCTGGTTGGGTTTCTCGATAACTTCTTTAGTTTTGGTACAGGGACTCATCCTATACCCTTGAGTTTGGATAAAAAAGGAAGGATTGTGAATAGGATCTTCTACGCGTGCTATCGCAAGCCTATGTATATTATAGGTTTCTTCGATATTGGCTGCTTGAAGGTGAAAATCTACCTCCTACCATACAACAAGGAAACCAAGTCTGCGGTGGAACTCAAGAGTGAGGAGGAAGGTAAAGAATGGGTAAATTCTTTGTCTCTCTTTTCTACCCAGCCACGTGCCTTTTTTGTCAAACTCAATGGCACATTAGTGCCACTCTCCATAGTGCAGGAAGACAATATATCAGTGTTGGGGTATGGAGACGCTAGTGGTGGTCCGGTTGAATTTATCTATCAACATAAGTATGCATTCAGCAATCGTTTGAGTAACTCAGGGTACATAACGTTTGACAAGAAAAAATTCGGCTTTGGTTACGATATTCGACCTAGTGTCTTGCATGTGGACAATGAAACAGGAAATCTCAAAGGTAGCTTTTACTCGTGCAATTATCAGACCAATATGTACTGGATCCAGAAAGCTCCACACACTAAGAATGGCAAATGTTTCCGAGTACGGATTTTTTTCTTACCCAGCAACAGCATAATACTTACACCCAATAACCCATTGGGCTTCTTTGTGAAGACCAAAGATAAATTGGAGCCTCTCTCCTCCACGGTTCGAGAAGTAGAGAATGGGTCATTAAATCTTTTGTATTATGGAAACCTGTCAGCCGATCCTGCAGAGTTTAGTTTGGAGCGCAAAAACGTTTTTAATTACGAGACATTTGATACGGGGCCTGTTGGATTTTATAATGATGGATTTGCCTATGCTTCGTTCCTCAATGCAACAAAGTTTGCTTTTGATGATAAGGGGATGGTCACAGATTATTCATTTTACTCGTGCAACTTTTTCGATGACATTTATCACTGGATTCGAATTGGGGATGGTTATAAGGATTATAAGAAATGCATCCCGGTGGAGATATACCTCTGGCATTATGATAGACAAAGCAAGGTCCCGGTGAAACTGTGCATGTGTCTGATTATACTTACTCCGAAAGTATGAAGGCGACCAATGAGGGTTGATTTGGCTTTCCAATTTATGCAACCTATTAAGAACTTTAAGGAGTTTTATTTGATTTCTGGAGCTGTATACGGCAGGAATCTTTATTTGTTCAACTAAGGAGTGGCCATTCCGCAGATCATAGTTCATTTAGGGCACATCCCAAGCAACATATACAGATAAATGTAAGTTTAGGTGTCGTTCAGCGCAACTTCTAGCTAACGAATTGTGGCGTGTGGTACTAACATTCAAGGGTTTTATGAGGTCGCGAGAGGAAATGAGCTCTTTATATAGAGCACTTCCTGTATACAGGTCAACCCCTGATGACCGCGTCTCACCTCTAATTATGCTCGTGAGGTTGGAATGTCAACTTGATGCGTGTCACTTCGGATGTCATTGAGACCATATTGGCTGTATGTTTACAATAGTGAATCTATGTTTCAAATTTCCGCTACATTATTTTTATGTAGTCCTTCGATATTAAACTTCAAGGAGTGCATATATCTTTAGGTATTTACTGTGTGTTCACACATAGTATTGTCCGGACTTAGTTCTTTCCTGTGCATGACCTCACCCCTCAATATTGTACCCATTGTAACGCATTTCTACCAGTGTATAATCGTATAGATATTCTTTGTATTGACTCGATTAGTACTTTCTGTAAGTTTCATAAATTATTGTCTCTGTTTCTGAGGCTTAACATTTCTATTCATTCATGAATGTTGCATCGGATACATTGCTACTTTGGTAGACTCCAAGTTTCCGCACACCTATGATTGTGTAAACATGAAGCGAAGATAAAATAAAGTGTTTAGTATAAATTACGAATGGTTCTATTAATTTAGTATCACAAAAACACCACTGTGTTTTATTGGGTTCAGCTCTTTTGGTCACTGTAAATTGGTGATGCGTTGACGCACCTCTCTTTTATATCAGTCAACGACTCTTGGCAAATAATAAAAAGGAAGTTCTATGCGAAAATATTTTACAACCACATTGTTTTCTATGCGTATCACCCCAAAAAATTGCCGCGAATAATTACTCAAAAGAGCACTTTGGCCAGTCGTTTTAGAGTGACTACAATGATTTTAAAATTTTGACAGCGTGTGTTACTTTGACAATGTGAATTGTTAATCTCAACGAGATGTGATATAATAGATTCGATGACTATAATGACTTGATCCTTGTTATTAACCTTGGAACGAGACTAAAGTGGATTGTTTCTGCATGATGTTGATTTCCCCGCATGGTTCGCATCGGGGACTTGTACTATTAAACGCCCACAGATTCTGGAACCAATCGCTCTAAGAACAATGCCTAAGAGATGTTTTCGTGATTTCCCTAAAGGTCTATAAGTAAGGCCATTCTTGGCTCAATACCGTCAAAGACCTCCATGAAAGCCATTCATTTATTGTTTGCGTGTCGTTTAGTCTCCGCATGGAAAGAATCCCCAAGCTCGCTGGCTTTCTATGCAAAAATAAATGGCAAATTGATGCCGCTCGCGTGTTCTCCTTTTGATGATGGCGACACAAGTGGATGTATGTTTTCGTACTGGAGTAAGTCGGCCACTCCTGTTGTGTTTACCTTTGAAGGAAACAACGCTTTTACCCACCAGACATCCACACCAGGGTTTGCGGGGTTTCATGGTGGTGGGTTTGTCTTTGGCCCCACTATTCCTGAAACAAATCTATTATTGGATGGGCAAAACCGGTTGGCCAATCTTCCGTTATACTCGTGCAAGACAAACAATAGTTCTGTGCGTTTGATTTTGTATAGACTAATTTTTGACGATTGTTTCGGAGTGGATATTTATATCTTGCCTTATGACCCAAATAACAAGTCTGTTCAGTTTTTGCTTATAAATGAGTCCCATTTGTTGACAGAGGAAGCCAAACAAGCTGAAGTGGAGGGAGAAAAGGAAGCTGGACCTGAAGAAAAGACTGGTTTGGGTAAAGAATATTTTGGTTCTGGTAAAGAACCAGTATTCGTAAAAGAGAGCGCTGGAAGTGGTGCAGTAACTTCTGGATCTGGTGAAGTTGAACTTCCTACGCTTGGGACAGATTCAGCCAATGAACCATCCATTCCTCACCCTGTTGAAACCCCCAAGCCTGATATACCCGACTTTGGACTTCCTGACTTCGAAATACCCGGTTCTGATATTTTCAAGTCAGGTGACCCTAAAGAATACTCCGAATGGATAATGACCCTTCTGGATTCACCCGAAAGGCAAATGGGCTTATTTGCAAAATTAAATGGCGAGCTTTGGCCTCTTTCCAGTGCGATTCTGCGGTTGGATAATGAAGAATTTTATTATTTTTATTATGAACACCTGGCCACCCCCGTCGAGTTCTTCTTTCAAGGAAATGATATACATACTCTTTTTACTAACGTGGCATATTACCCAGTGGGTTTCAGTTTTCTTAGAGGTGCATTTGGCTTCTCCCCCGCCAATCCTAAGACTTCTGCGGAGTTGGAATTAGATGATCAAGGAAGGGTTCAGAACTCGATTTTTTACTCGTGCCACTACGAAAGCCCCATACGTTATATTCGCGATGGAACTTTCGGGGACTTGCAAGCATGCGAGGAGGTGGCTCTCTATTTCTTGCCTTACAATAGAATAAGTGGGACTAGTGTCTGGAAAGAGAAGCCAGTTTACGAGTTTAATAAGTCTTCTGAATCGCGTGATATTGACTGTAGGATTTACTTACTGGGGGATGTTGTTCGAAAGCAACTTATGAGCTTCAAAGAGTTGTTAGGTACCAATGATTGGAATTGTCATATTTACCTGACTGAAGAGTATGTGTAGAAAGGTTTCAGTAATACTGACAGATAACATACTTGATACACCCTTTTTGATTCATACACATATCCAATCTCTTACATTACTGATTCAGTCGAAATTGCCCTGTTAAGATTTAAGAGTGCTACTTGCCTTAAAATAATCCTACTCAGAGCAACGAATTAGCTATAAGTGTCAATCAAGAGTTCATTAAATTTTTATAGTTTTGGGAAAGCATTTGTGGTTGTACCTTGTCAGTCTGATTCTCACTTTCGCATTGTTTTATTATAATGCGGACCAAACTCTTTACATATAGCCAAAACTATAACACCACCTTTAAAATCGAAAAATAGAGAAATCCTCCCGAAAAGTCTATTACATATATAAATGCTATAATTCTATAGCAGAACGAAAAAGAAACTTCCTTACTCTTTTGTATGACTAAAAATGTGTAATGTATATCTTGATAGTCTTGACGCAGAGTGTGGTGAGAAATCAGGCCGAGACTAGTGCGGAGTGTTTATGTGCACACCACGCCTCACATTCTAAGACGCGGTGAATATAAAAGGGAGACATTCCCCATGTAATTAGGCTGCAAAAATGTATTACAGCATCTGAGTCATTCCAATTTCCCAACATAAAATCCAAATGTCCTAATTTAAAGTTATAGTAACGGATGTCTGTCGAGCTCTCATCACTCCTACTATAGACTGCCTTGAGCACAGATTATGCAGTTGATACCAGTTTATGACCAGAATTACTATGTGTACGATTTTGTATCCAGAGCCCTTGTCAAAAGGTACTCCATATCTTTACCTACCCCTGTCATGGACAGGCTGTCCATTTAAATGTCGTTTGAAGAAAAAGACTACTAATATATTTTGGGGTTGGATACTCAATTTATTACTAGATAATATTGTTGGCGGTCACGATCTTGACAAGTCACATGATTGAAACCCTAAGCGGCTATTTAGTACCATCTAGGCCCCGTGTACGGAGAAAGTGTGCATATACGAGGGCATGATCAAATATTCTTCTAGCCATTGTTTGGACTACAATGTGTCACTCGCCAAACCAGGGGGTTGCTGGGCCGGGAATATTTGTGACCGCTTGTATATCCTGTTCTCTTTTCACGAGCATCAAAATTACAATGCAAACCACTCACTGGATTCTTACTTCTCTTATCGTTGCCGCAGCGTGGGCAGAATTTGCTGACCCGTTGGTGTTTTTTGCCAAAGTTAATGGTAAATTGCAGCCGCTTTTCAGCACCTCTGTGACCCTGGAGAAAGGAAAACTCCATGTATTGTCTTATGGAAACCTCCTGAGTGCTCCCGTTGAGTTCATATTACATGAAAAATACGCCTATACTAACCGGACATTAAAGCTGGTGGTGGGGTTTTACGATTACTTCTTTGCTTTTGCTCCTTTTGTCAACGGGACTAGCTTGAGCTTTGATAGCGAAGGCAAGGTTTTGAATGCTTCATTTTCCTCGTGCCACTATTGGAGCGGTATACACTGGATTTATGGAGATGCCTACGGAAACACAAACAATTGCTTTGAAGTGGACATATATCTCTTACCTTACAGCAAAAGAAGCTCTCATGGAAATCTGTATGTGAAATCGGGTAGGGAGGAATTACTGGATAATGCGATTGGCCCTGGAACGAGTTTGTCCTCAGACAAAGGAACTGTGACCGAGCAAGATGGCACTTACTTCATTCCAAAGTCTCCAATAGTATTCGCAGCAGATATTCATGGTTTCTTGGTGCCCCTCTCCGGAGAATCTTTCAAACCATTCAGTTCCCAAGTCAGTGTGCTAACGTACTTAGACCCGGAAGCTGTTCACGTTGAATTCGATTACAAAGACAACTATGCCAGCACACAACATACACCGACGCCTGGCTACGTGGGCTTTTCTGAGGGATTCTTTGTCTTCGGCCCTACAATCGAGAAAGTGCCTTTAACTTTTAATTCCAAAGGGAAGATTGTCAACTATAAGTTCTACTCGTGCTTGGGGCCCGGCGTCGTGGGTATTGCACACAGTGTTCGACCTACTGAAGATTGTTTTAAGGTGGATATCTATCTATTGTCTTACAATGGAACGGTTGGCAACAGAACACCCAAACCAGAAACGAAGATGTCTCAGAAAGTGTCTACCCCTAATCCTAGTCTTGACTCTGTGGGTGAAGTATTTATGAAGGTCGCTGCTTTGGGGGTCAAACGTTCAGCGACCACAGTCTGACGCTTTAAGCGCCATGCACTGAACTCTACATCCGTGTGTTCAGTCTCATGAAATGAAGTGACTAAGCAGTCCAAGTGCTTGACATTGCTTTGGTGATATATATTACTGGAATGATATAACCATCTCTGAGTATTATTCTTTAGGCTTGGGTCTGCAGCAATGGATGATTGTCGAGTGGTCAGTGAAGTGAGTAATCTTGTGACTAGTAAGCCAAGTATCCAGGAGGACTCATAGCTAATTAAATTGACTAGAGCGGATGGAATTATTCGTAACCCGGCGTAGATACTTGGGATCATTATTCTCTACTCGCGCAACATATTAGGTAGCCCAAGGCAACATGCCCAATAATGCTCTTCGGTAAAAATTTAAATTATGACAAAGTGATCGGGCCTCAGTTCTGATTCCTCATGTCTTTCAAACTATTCAAACAGAAGGAAATCTTTGAAGCAACTAAAAAATGTGAGCTGTAATTTCTTTGAAAATGCATCGTTTGCAGGTTCGTTAGTACCTATCCAAGATATTGCTTCACGAGCCAGGACCCTCATTTCAGTTTCAGCTGGATACTTTACCCTAGTTCTCGAGCCCCCATCTATACCAATGAACTCAGGGATGGATGTCAGGTGGCCGATTTTATGGCAGATTTTGACCTCAATTATATAGCCAATTATTCATTTGAGAAGGGCTAATCTGCGCAGAATTAGATGTGGTGGCCTGGCTTGTACATGGAATGATTCTCTTGAAATAATTTGAATACAATGGGTAAGGCTTCGGTTTCTTTGGGCTCTCTTGTTTCACCTTTTACGTCGCAGAGCCAAAGATGCCATGAGTATGCCTCAAAAAATTCGAATTTATCAAATACCGCTCTTTGGGGTTTATATGGGGTTACAGGTTGGAAATATGAGTTTGTTTACGTATGGAGGTGCCTATGGCCCCACTGTCGAGTTCAGCTACGAAGACAAACAGGCATATTCCATACAACCCCTTGGCAAATATTATGCAACGCTCATCGGCGGAGATTTGGCTTTTAGACCTGGAATCCCTCAAAGTACCTTGGAATTTGATCAAAATTGGAAACTTCTTGCTGGCCCATTTTACTCGTGTGAATACTATGGTCGCCCTTCTCGTGCCATTATGAACGCGCGTCTGGCCGGTCCTGATCCCACTTGTTTTCCGGTGGACATCCACTATTTGCCTTATGATACAGAGACTAATTCTATTGTAATGCCTGTAACGCTTTCTCGGGTACTCAAAAATTCAACTCAAGAAGATGAACTTCCGCCTTGGTTTGGATCATTATATAACATTAATCATCTAGGGGAACATGTACGTGAGGACCTTGCACAGTATTTGCGGTACTATAATGGTGGATGTGACATTAACGTCAATCGGGAGCCTGCATACAGTAAAATTGTTCTGATGTAACGACAGGCGGTGTGCAACCTTGTCGTCTGGGTTCGTGAGAACGAAGATTAGAAAAACAAGTTTCCTCGATTCCGTTATAAACCTTAAGTATTCACCCTGATTAATCGTCTTTAAGGAACTTTACGATAGACTGATTCTAAAGACACTTCAAGTGAGAAATTTATTCATTGGTTGTGCTGTTCCAAATACCCAAAGCGCTGAACAATTAATTTGACTGTCAGTATTGTTTCAGGAAGTGGCGGTCAGACCACGTTTACAGCCGGCCTTTTTTGGAAAACGGACTTACGTGGCGATTATTTGAGTGCCACAGAAGTTTTAAACAAGCTGAAAGACCAAGAAAGAGAATTAATGTGAATCACCCCTCCACCAATCTTTTGATGCATTCATACAGCACATTTATCAATGTAATGAGGTGTTGTTGAACTGGGGAAGCCAGAAAAGGGCTTATCCGACATTGGCAAACTGACTCCAGACTGAGCAGTACCATTCAGTGTTTTGGCCGATGTATGACTTCCCAGTAAGTCTGAAGGCTTTAACCCCGATTAGTACTGGATCATACATGCCTGAATACATGCCTTTGCCAAAAGGTCTCAAATTAGTGATGATTACCCACTTCAAGTTGGAATTGGCACAATCGAATGGAGCCGCTTATCATTGCTCCTTTACTTTTTCGACCAAGTTGAGTGTTATGGGTTGCACTTGATCCTTAAAGAGAACGTATTTAGAGATAGTGATTGGCACAGCATGTATTTTTTGATGTTTCGCGAATATACCCGATGCAGATTTGACGCGATTTAATGAGGAGTGCATGGGGTAATCCCGGGAGAGCCTTTATATGCAGTCTCGAGATGCTTTTCTGTACAAGTTCTAGTGCGTGGCATTCCGATTATAAAAGGGACCCTTTAGCCTTATCTACATACTTGTGCGAAGGAAATCAAGAGGTTGAGATACAAATTCCCTCGAATGCATGACCGATTCAATACGTGGCCAATCCAATACTGTTCCTTTTTCGGTACAGAGTGCATACAGCATTACTAGGTGAATTCTATAATTGTATTTCAAGATCTAACCCAAGGTTTAGCTCAGGTATCGCTTGGGTAAAGTTAATTATGAATAACCTGTTGAACGATGATTTCAACTGAACGTTTCCCGAATCAGAGATGATGACTTCAGGATCATTGGCCGCCATGGAGTGCATGCAGCAGAATAGGAGATATAATAGATGTCTTGGCCGTCGTTCGCGGGTGCATTACTCAAAATCTTCTCCAGTCATTGTTCTCATTAGGAATGACACTTCCATAAAGTGATCGATGAGCTGGCAATTTCAATTGTTCATCCTATAAAATAGGACGACAGTGCTCTTTTGGGAAGCGTAGAAAGAGGATGAAAATATTTCATTTGATTGTTGCATCTCTCTTTGCAGTCACGGCATACACAGACCCAACCTTCCCTCTAGCGTTCTTTGCAAAATTTGATGACAAGTTCGTACCCCTCTCTGGATTGTATCTTGGAGAAGATCATCTCGATCTGAACATGTTTTCGCATGGAGATCCATTTGCAGCACCTATCGAGATTACCCTCAATGATACTCGTGCATTCACCTACCAAAACCTTGAAAAGGTGCACGTGGGAATTCACAATGATGGTTTTGAATTTGGTCCTTCAATCACTTCCATCGAATTAAAATTCGATATTGAGCTGAGGGTTATAAATGGTCCTTTCTACTCTTGCGACGTATTCAATAATCACGTTCGAGGTATTATGCATGGAGAGCCACGATTGCCCAATGAAGATTGTTTCGGGGTGGAAATCTTCCTTTTGCCTTATGAAAAAACAGCGATGTCTGCATTTCAATCCTTGCCTCCCGTTCCATTGGCCTTCTGTGCGAAATTCGATAATGCCTTGGCACCGCTCTCTGTAATACATCTCTCATGGGGTTTGTGGGCGCTTATCTATAGAGACCCGTCGGCTACTCCCGCCAAGTTTTCGTCACAAGACAGCCTCATTTCTGATAGCAAGAAGGAGTTTGTGGACCCGATCAACCTTACATCTGGTTTTCCTGCGCACGTCAATTCGGATCATAAATGGAAAGTTCTCAATGGCCCATATTACTCATGTGACATATGGGGTAATCGAATGCGCGTGGTCTCGGGTTCAACCCTACTCTGGCAAAGTTGCACTGAAGTCGAGGTCTATCTTTTACCTTATGATCAAGTAAGCGTGACAAAACCTAAGCCTGTTGATACCAGTATGCCATGGCACTTTTTTGTAAAATTCCACGACAGGTTAGTACCACTTTTTGGCAGGTCTCTTGAGGATGTGTTTGGAGACTTCAGTTTATTAAGTCATGGAGGTTTATCACATCCCTTTATCGAAGTTACACGCGAAAGAGGCAAAGTCTATACAAAACCCTACAAAGAGGCCGTGGGTTTTATCGAGGGAATGTTCGTGTTTGGTCCAACAACAACAATCTCTCCAGCCATTTTACATTTGAGTACTACTTGGAGAGTGCTTGATAGTCCGTTCTATTCCTGTGGCTTTAGTGACTCGATAGATGATGGAGTGCGTGGAATAATGTACGAAGTTCCAGCCATGGCTGCTAAATATTGCATCGAGGTGGAGATCTTCCTCTTGCCCTACGATAGAAATATCGGGACTGCCATTACCAATGTTTCTCCACCATCGTTCGATGGAAATTTAACTGAGTATCACAGACATTTCTGAGAAGGGAGGTAGTCTCATTTCTCGAAAGGAAGGCCAATAGTCATGTTATGAAGTATACAGGACTAAAATATTTAGATCCAGAATCAACCAGCTTAGTTTTGTGATTTCAAGATATTAGTTTAAGAAGCGTCTTGAAGTTCGCTCAATTGAGATTCATTGTGGTAGATTTTCACTTTCACATAGCTTCTGACAAATGCGAACCTAAGTGTGAACACAAAATGAAAACTTTTAAATGTCCTTAAAAATCAAATATTAGAGAGACCTCAATAAAATTTATTCTACTTATATTTGTAATAGGATTCCATGGCTGTACCAAAAATTTACTCTCTTACTTGAATGTAGCAGTGTGAATGTGTAATATTCGTTTTAGTGAGTGCTGACCGGAGGTATGAGAAGCGCGGCCGAGCGTGGGAAAATTATATGCACACCTATCTCAAGTGGCTCACTTCGAGATAACGCGGTATGACGTATGCTGATAAGTAAGGGAGGCCGAGTATATGCACACCCAGTAATATTATGTGCACACCATTCGACAGTTCAAGCGTATAAAAGGCCCTTCCCCCTGTAAAAGTTGAAATAGGTATCCTCAACACAAGAAATTGAATATTACTTGTCTTATCTCAAGGTTCAGTGTATCGACTAAGGATCTCATATCTGCATTTATTGCGACGTGCACATTGCAATCGGAAACGCCACCGCGAGTCGTGCTTATATAAAAAGCCCTCAATCCTTCTTCCTTCGAATCGTGAAAATGAACACCATCTTTCAATGAACTAATCCTATTGCTCTTCTCGTCCATAAAATCTGAAACAGATGTCTTGATTGCGACCAAACAGTTTTAAATCCTTTCAAGATCTACATTATGAGCAGCGAATGCCACAACTATAGATATGGCAGTTTGTGCTATTGAAAGGAGAATGACTTTGGCCAATGACATTCATAACTGTAAGTCCAATCATGATTGACTGGTCTTTAAATTATAGAGGGCGCCCTGTTGGCCCTAGGGGTGCGAAAAGTGGGAGGATCAGGATTCTATACCATTGTTTCGAAGACAATGCGCGACCTTCCTCTAAGAAACTATTTGTCTGAACAGCATCAAAATTATTAAGATATTGACACATTTAATCTTGGGACTGCTCATGTCCGCCACTGCCTGAGCACATCCAACGATACTGTGGGCCTCGACACAATTCAATAATAAAATTGACCCGCTTCTAGTATTTTAATTGGAAAAGCCTTTCGAGATAATGGTGCAACTTGTCTTCANAAGCCTTTCGAGATAATGGTGCAACTTGTCTTCAATTTTGCTTCTCCTAATCATTATTAAATAAAGGGGGTGAATACATGGGCTAAAGTTTCTGAAAACACAGGTGCCGCTTGCACAGGGAGTGTGCGTGAGCTTGCCTGATCACGGATCACTATTGTTCCGACAAGAACGCGTGACATGCTTTTTATGTCTTGGTCTTATAAAGGAAACTGTTTGCCCCTGGCCAGAGGTGCCAAAACCGCTTAACTCTAAGAGCATCAGAACAACTATGAGATTGATTCAATTGATTCTCGCCTCATTCGTCGCTGCCCCTGCGTGGGCACACCCACAGCTCCCAATGGGGTTTTTTGCTAAAGTCAATGACAGTCTTGTCCCTCTCTCCGGGTTGCATCTTGAAGACGATTATAGACAGAGGAGTATTTTTATTCACGGAGAGCCATTGGCTGAACCTGTACAGTTCATCATGAAAGACGGAAAGGCTTATACTATGAGGAAAACCAACAGGAAGTCTGTAAGTATAATGACAAACGAATTTTTGTTTGGTGCATCAGTCACTCCTACTACCTTGGAATTGGACACTTCGGGAAAAGTACGCCCCGGTCCTTTTTACTCATGTGGCTTATTGGGTGGCCCAGGACGTGGAATTTTCCACACAGCTGACGCCGGCAAAGTTGATACTTGTTTCGAGGTGGATATCTACTTTTTGCCTTACAGCACTAAGACCTAGTCTGAATTGACATGTAATGCCACTATTTGGGGCATTATGATCTTGCGGGAGTTTGGATTAGACACGGGGATTTATCATTTACGGTTTTTGGACCGTTCATGACGAGGAAGTATATGAGGCAGCATGCGTACTCTAACTTGATATTATATACCCAAGTAACTTCCATACATGACTTCGTGGAATAAGGTTGTGCGAAACAAGAGGTTTCACCATAGGCTCTCAGTAACTTTCATATATT
Source organism: Metschnikowia sp. 04-226.1 (assembly GCA_002370245.1). Classification (NCBI taxonomy): domain Eukaryota; kingdom Fungi; phylum Ascomycota; class Pichiomycetes; order Serinales; family Metschnikowiaceae; genus Metschnikowia; species Metschnikowia sp. 04-226.1. Next base: position 64,323 of record NLAD01000777.1, read on the forward strand.
CAAGACATAAGAGATTTATATCTATATGTACTCAGGCGTCAGTGGATCTTGCAATTTATATACGTCCTGCATATTATGTACGTGGAAGACATGCGGCTTCCATGCGTGCTAACGCGGTTCCACCACATGACTTTGGCTGGTATCTCGGGCTTACTACCGTATTAGGCAGTTCTATCCCAATACTTTTGCGATTTCAATATTGTTGCCATCAATTAAACCTGCAGCATGGTTTTAGCAGCCCAATCGTAACAAAGCTGAATTAGGAGGAACCCGAGCACATGAAAATTTGTAGTTGCATGCAAATTATTTTTCGCTGAGAGTTTCCTGTTCTAACCATACCAGAGTTGACTCTGTGATCAAACTTGAATCGAAAACATGTCCGTTTTAGGAAGTGGAACAAAGTTTGCTGCAGTGGAGAAGGGGAAAGCGCAAAATATGCGCGCTGCTTTATTATATCTCGATTGATGCACTTGTCGGAATAGTAGTCTGATTACGTCTGCTGAAACTTTGCTGGGACTACGATCACCTGGAAACTTACGGGACTTGAAAGAATGAAATTCTTACTAATAAACAATCTGACTACCTAATTACAAGAATGGTGCCACTCATACCCTAGATAGCTCTCGGAAAGACGGCACCCAGTATACAGCATCCATGAAGAACTGGAATGTTTCAACTCAAGATCAGAGACATTATTGTTGCTAAGTAATTGCATTATGCTTGGAAAATTACAAGAAAGGAAATTCTTGACAGCAAATAAACATAAATGAACATCACGTGTGCGGCTTCTGTAAGTGACTACCGTATCTCCTATAGAACCCTAACCTTAACTTAGAGTCCTGTCTGTAGCATTCGAATTCGTTAATTGAAAACACCTCCCATGCTGGGATGCATAACATATTAAGTCTTTCTGAATAAGAGTTCATTTCACTTCAACTCTGCTACCACCTGTGAGATCAAAAACATGGGGATTTCAGTTTACCTGTGCAGCCAAAGTAGTGCCAGAAGGGGTTTTGCTTGTCCCGACCCATTAGATTTGTTCCATAAGTCACAGCTCTAACTCTAACAGCTTCATCAGGCAGCAAGTAGTAGACATCTACTGAGATACATTTCACATCTTTGGAGGAATAATCATCTTTCAAAAATATGCCCCTGGATTTGAGGCCACGAGCCCATCTACAAAAGTAGGGATGAAAATTCAGGACCTTTGAGTCATTATCCAACATTAATTTAGCTAGTTCCACCTTTTTATATTCACCAAACGCTAACAAACCATTCTTGGTAATGCCAAATACTTTTTGGTCCTCATCCTTTCCAATAGTGGCAACTCCGTCATTCAAGTTGATTTTGAGCCCCTTATATTTTTGGTCCATTATGACGGAGATAAAATCAAATCCAAACTTACTTGTGTTAGTGATTGGCCTCAAGACGCCATTGATGTTTGTATAGAACATTCGGTCAGCATCCGCGTATATCCCGTTCGTGACGGCAAGACAGATAAAGATCAAGTGAATTGCTTTCATGATGTTGATGATGAT